>JACXGI010006492.1:0-41762 GCA_016801175.1 Esox masquinongy
GTTTCAGCTAAACAGCGGATATATATCAACTGGGTTCTGAGCACTTGGTACTATTTTTAGGGATTTCAAGAGGTTGACTCACTGGTGTAAATGGATTGTGTAATCATGATTACATCGCTCCTAGTGTTCAAAAGTGGATTATAAATGTAAAATGTATCTTCTAACTCAGCAACACAGCAAACTCCAATTCAATAACCACCTCAAATTTAGATTGTGTTTTCTTGGCGGGACAGCTTGGGGCTGTAGTTACAGTCAGGTCGGCACTGACATCCTAGCAACCTCACATCTGTAAAAGGGTGGCCCACATAGAAAAACAGAAATTAATCAGAAAAAAAACACTGATACTATACAGTCACATATACCATGACTTTAAGCCAATCAACATTCAGGATCCAAACAAACCAGTTTATAATTAAGCAATAAGGCATGAGGGGTTGTGGTAATGGGCAATAAATCATGACTATTCTTAGGCACGACAGATGGCGGTTTGCCTGGATAAAGCACTTAGCCGTGGTATCTGGTAATATACATAATATTTTCAGCAAATGAGCATTCGGGATGCAAACCCCCCAGTTTATAATGCAAAATAATCTATTGGCTTAAGCATTTTTCTATACATTCAGGAAAACTGTATATTGTTGTGTAAAAATCCTCCTACCGGTAAAATGCACGATGGGGTACTTCCGAGGTATTCAGGACAAGGCAGAATTGTATTTATGGTAGAGTAACCCGAAAAAGTTGGTATCCACTGGTCAGAATGCATGTAAACGGATGTGACTGCTTTGATAATGTCTTATCTAACTGAAGTGAACTGTTACATAAAGAACAATGACGCAAACCCTCCAGTGACTTTATATCTCATCTCAATGTGCCATTTCAAACAAGTGGAGAGAGATTAGATTCAGAAAAGCATTCCAAACTGGATAAGCCCCTCTCTTTAGATTACATTACCATTTAACATTGGTATCATGAGATCGATTGCAAAAAAAAAACGTTTGAAGTCATCTGTTGATGTTTTATCCTTCTCTCCCACTGTACACCACGATATGAAAAAGCCCATGTCTGTGGCTAGGCTAGGTTGTCCAAAACCTTCTTAAAAACCTCTGTCTGTGGTCTTTCCATTTCTCATTTTCCACAACTGCCCTTTTGTGTAATAAGCCAACATTCTTCAAAAAATACCTCATCCTTGTCTAAATTGGTTGACTTTAAGTTCGGTGTGGTCGTTCAATGAAGGTCTTTGGGAAGACTTTCCCTTTAAATTCGGTTTTGATTCTATAGCCTACGTCAGGTCTGAGCTATGCCTCGCAATTAAGTTCAGGGAGGAACTTGTGTTTTGCTTTTAGTACTCAGTCACTTGCATGCACAGGGCAGTTCAATCATTGACCAGTAATTGTCTTACAGCTCTTGTCAGTCATAGTAGTCATGCTAGTATGATATTGATATTGTATGTCATTATAGTGACTTCAGTATAACTAAGACTTTACAGCTCTGACATACCATTATAACGGCAGGGTTGCTTTTCAGAGAAACTCCATCCAATTCGTTGGTATTCAAATACAGTTCATACTGCTCCCCTGGGCCTCTGGCTTTCCAGATTGTGTTAACAGTTTGTTTTCTTTCCCAGATGACAACACCAACATTCCCTGTGGTGGTCAAGATGGGCCACGCCCATGCCGGCATTGGCAAGGTAAGGTTCCCTGCGACATTTTAAAGCCAACTCTCTGACTGACACACACACACACACACACACACACACACACGCCTTTTATGCCCACACACCCAGCACTGATAAAGTTTAGACATTTGCTGGCTGCTTCTCTCTCCACCACATGTCTAGACTTGATAAATTTGTGTTTGTTACGCTGAACTATTACATACTGTCCTCAAGAGTTGAGCTTGCGGGTACAGAGAAGGCTCCGTATCTCCTCCCTGTGTAGCTCAGGGCCTGCCAGGGTGATGATGGCATGACATCCCTCTATAAGCAGACTATCAGACTCAGAGAGGAGGAGAAGGGTGTGACGCTGAGCTGGATATTGTCTGTGTCTATGACCTCACAGTCTGCCTGACGGGAGGTCTTTTTAAGGCTTTTCACAGGTTTTCCATGTTAATTAGGAGGAGTTAAGGAAGAGTTGGGAATGACAAGTTTCCTGTATAGCCTCCTGTTAGGACCATAAGGTTTCCCTTATACATTATTATTGGGATACTTCGGGATTTTAATTATCTACTTCCCCTTTACTTTTGATGGGATTTTAATTATTTAATTCCTCCTTCGTTAACTTTTTATATCTTTTGTGAAGGAAGTTGCTGTGTAAAAAAAAAATATATATATATTGCATCAATACCTACATGTACTGTAGTTTTCCCCAACACATTTTTCTCAGGATACATTGAATAATTTCCTAGTCAAACAATTTTCGGTAGCCAATGCTGTTGCTGCAGTGATAACATCGGGCAAGACTTTTTGGCTTTGGGCATAGTTGTTTATGCATTCTAAGAGACCACAGACTTTTAAGTCATTTCCCTTACAGTAGTTTGCATTGACTCACAAAACGACTTCTACAGTTAGTTCCTTGATAATGCTACGAGAAGCATAAAAATGTTATCCAAAAGTACATCTGATTCTGTTGAAGTAGGTTAAAGGCTTAATTGCTTAAATGAGGCCTGGAATCAAGTATACAATGATAAGAACAAGAGAGAAGGCTGTCTTTTGCCTCATAAATACAATATTTGTCAAAAGAGCATTGTAACTAACAACAAGAATTTAAACAAGCATCTGACTGTTCATGTTTGTGCTCTCAGGCACTGAGGTGAGCAGCATACCAGCTAGCTACAGTAAATTAGTCATTAGTGAGTGGCACCCCCACAAGGTGCATGCCAGCGCATGGATGCAAGAAACACAGCAAATGCGGAGAACCAGGGTCTTCTGAACGGTACGGCAGTTTAGGTTGCTTCATCATGTTTAGGCTGCCTCATTGCAACCCGGGTTCTAATCTTGGTTGCGGCATTCCAACATTGCTAAGTATCCAGCAGAGGGCGGTTGAAGTTGGCTCAGCAAAGCTCTGGCTAAATCATGGTTGTTGGCCAGAGAATGCTCCCTCCTATGGGAATGTGAGTTCCGGTGAATACTTTCTGTTTGAGCGAGCAGTGGTATAAGAATTTGAACTGTTTGGTGACATGTTCCGAAAGCATTGTGATTTCCGGAGATCAAGCAAGGCGATAATCGCAAATTGGACATAGCATTTTTTTAAATTTATTTTGATACTCCTGATGGAGACCTCTTCAGATTTAATACATAACCCCCCTGCCATGTTTGTGCCTCTAAATACTCATTGGGTGACGCCCCTCCTCTTCCAGTTACTTTTCTGGAGTGCAATACAGTTCACACAGTTAGTGTCGGCCAGCCGTAGCCTCACATAACCCCTTTGACCTCTGAGCACTGGGGTCGAAAAGAGTGACTGAATGTAGGACATTCCTGTTTCGTTTCTTCCAGGTCAACAAGGTCTTCACATACCTCAGATGTTGACTTGACCAAAAGACATTGCTTGCATTGCAAGGAGCTGGATTTGTTGAGTGGGACCACGGGA
This sequence comes from Esox masquinongy, assembly GCA_016801175.1. Lineage (NCBI taxonomy): Eukaryota > Metazoa > Chordata > Actinopteri > Esociformes > Esocidae > Esox > Esox masquinongy. Next base: position 3,585 of record JACXGI010006492.1, read on the forward strand.
CCGTCACCAGCTTGTAGCTTCATTGTGTTCAGTTGTTGTAACGCTGTCTTTGCTTAACATCGTGTTACTTTTCAGGTTATTGAAGTGCAAAATGTATTGACTTCAACAGTAACCATCTGAAGCCTAAGAATACATGTTTCAGGGATGTTTTAGGATTACGAGGTGAATATTTCTTACACAATCATTTCAATATCTATATATAATATGCAAAGCTCAAAAAAGTAAAGGGAACACCTAAATCACACATCTGGCCTTGATGAAGGAAATGTATGAAAGATCAAAATCTTTACTGTACATTGTGTAATTCGTTGAGAACAAAATGACGTAACAATGATCAATGGAAACCAAATAAATCACCAACTGATTGAGGGCTGGACTCAAACTCACACCGAAAATCAAAGTAAACAATTGAAATCACAGGCTGTTCCAACTCATAATGTGACTCAGTAGTGTGTATAGCCCCCACGTGCCTGTATGCACTCCCGACAACATCTGGGCATGCTCCTGATGAGATGGCTGATGGTGTCCTGGGGGATCTCCTCCCAGACCTGGATCAGGGCATCAGTGAGCTCCTGGACAGTCTGTGGTGCTACTTGGTGGTGACGGATGCACCGATACATAACATCCCAGAGGTACTCAATTGGATTCAGGTCTGGGGAACTTGAGGGCTAGTCAATGTCATCAATGCCTTCGTCATCCAGGAACTGCCTACACACTCTGGCCACATGAGGCCGGGCATTGTCCTGCACCAGGAGGAACCCAGGTCCCACTGCACCAGCATAAGGTCTGACGATGGGTCTGAGGATTTCATCCCAGTACCTAACAGCAGTCAGGTACCATTGGCTAGCACGTGGAGGTCTGTGCGACCCTCCAAGGATATGCCTCCCCAGACCGTCACTGACCCACCGCCAAACTGGTCATGCTGGATGATGTTGCAGGCAGCATAACGTTCACCACGGCGTCTCCAGACTCTTTCACGTCTGTCATGTGCTCAGTGTGAACCTGCTCTCATCTGTGAAGAGATTGGGGCGCCAATGGTGGATCTGCCTATTCTGGTGTTCTCTGGTGAATGCCAATCGAGCTGCACGGTGCTGGGCTGTGAGCACAGGTCCCACTAGAGGACGTTGTGCCCTCATGCCACCCTCATGGAGTCTATTTCTGACAGTTTGGTCAGAAACATGCACACCAGTAGCCGGCTGGGGGTCATTTTGTAGGGCAGTGCTCCTCCTGTTCCTCCTTACGCAAAGGAGCAGATACCAGTCCTGCTGCTGGGTTGATGCCTTTCTACGGCCATGTCCAGCTTTCCTCGTGTAACTGCCGTCTCCTGGTATCTCCTCAATCCTCTTGAGACTGTGCTGGGAGACACGACAAACAGGATGTGCCATCCTGGAGGAGCTGGACTGCCTGTGCAACCTGAATGGGCTGCAGGTACCGCCTCATGCTACCAGTAATGACAAGGGCACTAGCAAAATGCAAAACTATACAAGAATCAGTCAGGAAGCATAAGGAGAGAGCAATTGTTTGTGGCCACCACCTGCCAAACCATTCCTTTTTTAGGGGTTGTCTTGCTGTTGCCTCTCCAGTGCACCTGTTGTCACTTTCATTTGCACCAAAACAGGTGACGTTGATTCACAATCGCTTATGCTTCCTAACTGGGCAGATTGAAATCCCTGAAGTTTAATTGACTTGGTGTTATACTGTGATGATTACGGGTTCCCTTAATTGTTTTGAGCAGTGTATTTTGTGATATTCGATCTCAGGAAGATACCCTTACTGCCTACACATTGCATGGAGCTGTTAATCATGGTCTAAGGAGATGGAAATGGCTCACTAAAGGGCAGACAGTCTTAGCAGCCACTGGAGAATATTTCTCAACTATTGAAACTGGGCAGTGTCCAGAATGACATTGCTTTCCGCCTTACCCAGCTCTTGATCCAACTGCCAGTGTTTACCTTTTTCTTACCTCAGTTTCTGCTTCCAGTATTATGGTTTACTTTATATACTCAATGGTTCGCCTTATTCTCTGCATGGCTTCTCGTATTTACACCATGATGACTCCTTTTCACTGTTTTTTTTCTAACCATTGGGTTACACCTTTGGAACCACTGTGGATAGAAAGCTAAGTACACATTAAATACTTTCCTCATATGAACAGAGAAAAAACAATTTCCCCTTGTCTAGCTACCTCATACTCTATGGCAATCGGACAGGATTACAAGAAGTGGTAGCTTTTAGACGTGAGGCCTTGTCATTCTCTCCAGTCACAAATTGAACCTTACTGGCCCCTGGACTGACAGGTACAACACCAGCCTTAGTTTGTGAGACGGCTTAATTTTAACATTAGTATTATGTGTCATTTTGATTTTATTTAGTTATGTACTTAACGTGGTTCCGGAACTTCAGCCTTTAGCTGCAAATGTGTACACTTCAAATAAACCTTTAATATACTCAAGAGGATAAGTAACACTGTTGTAGAACTGTTATGATAAACAGAGAACTGAATGAAAATGACTGAACCTCAAAGTAGGCCAACCCAAGCCCTCCCCCATATCTTTACCATAATAGACCTTTCCATCTCACCAGTGAATTGGACCACAGGCGAGAATTAAGAGCAGAGAGGAGAGAGTGTGGGTGTGAAAGTGAGAGCATCGGTCCAGTCAGTCCCTGTCCATGACAGCCCCCTGCTGCTCCACAACTCCCACATGGCGGATGAATCACAGTCCCGATTATATCAGCCAGAGGGTTGATAATGAGAGTCAATGGAGTCCTTCGTTCTGGCTGGTATCATCATGGTACATCATATGCTAGCTCTTATGAGTCGGGCAGGGAGAGAGAGCTATACATTATAGGCTGCCTTGTACTTTGCTGCCCTGTTTCAAATGGAGTTTAAGGAGAATTGTATTTGCTATTTGGTCAGCAATTAATGTAATGAAATCGGGTTGATAATATGATACCCTTAGCTTATGGTCCACGCTAGTTCGTTCACTTTGAAAAGGTAACAATGAATAATGTTAATGAGCATTTAGGCTACTGTACAAAATAGGAACATGCTTAAATGTACTTTTTATTTTGTCAAAGGACACGTGAGTTGATTTGAATTTAACAACTGTTTAAAATCCATCAAAATGTTGTGTGCTACTGTCCTTTATATAGAATCACATTGTAAAAGCGTAACTGTATGTGTAATCACTATGTATGAATTTCCATAAGAAACAGAAAAGAAAGCAGGTGTTGATAAATTCAATGAATAAAAGTTGCGACATGGAGCCACCTCTAAAGCAGAGCAAATGTCTCCCGGGTCCTCCCTCAGCAGGCTCTTATAACTTTATTACATGTATTCTGTAAACATACCGTATAACAAAAGACATAACACAGAGAATCATAGTCCCTCATTGGATACAGTAATAATCAGTGTGTTTTCAAAACTAGCGGTGCTAACCAGAAGACAACATCACTATCAACAGATAGAAAAGTCCAGTGACCGCCAGTCTTGACCAAAGAGACTGGCACAATCATGTTTTACAAAAAGTCCAATAATTGTGTTAACAGCTTAATCGAATATTAACGTTATTATAGTGAACTTTACAGCGAAGATTATGAGCTGTGAAGGGTATGAAGAATGTTACCCGCCCCAAAAAACGTTCCACTAAGGAACTTTCCACTGAGAAACTTTCCACTAAGGAATCGATTTCCCCTAAGGAACCCTTTCATTTCCCCATCGGTGTTCTTGTGGGATTCTATTCCAGTTCCATCGCAAAGCAACAGTTAGCCACAGATCTTCTTGTCAATTAACCAATTAGCGCCGTCTTCCTGTTTCAGATCAAAGTGGAGAATGAACCTGACTTCCAGGACATCACTAGTGTTGTGGCGTTGGCCAGAACCTATGCCACCTCAGAGCCCTACGTCCTGTCCAAGTACGACATCCGGATCCAGAAGATCGGCAACAACTACAAGGCCTACATGTAAGGAGGTCATGGTCTCTGTCTGTTTCGTCCATGGACGTGGCAGGGATGAATGTGATTAGACTAAAGCTATATGCAAATGACTTTACAAGATAGTAGGGGAAAGAGACAGACATGGAAGCACAGTGATGAGAAACAGAATTCTAGAAAGACAGCAGTGGATGGGTGGAGAGAAAGAGGCAGCTTGCATGCAGGCTAATTGTGAGAAGCACATTGTCCTCTACCCAGGGCCTGCGACAAGGGTGGCACCCCGCTCTGGCATTCCATTCTGTCAACATCAGCCAACGTGGCTGTGACCACTGGGCCGATTTAGCCTTATAGTCCCGTTGGCAGTTTGAAGTGATCTAATCTCCTTTGAGTTCAACAGCACTGTCTTGAACACAGCAGCAAAATTGTGCATGTACAATGCAATAACTTTAAATGAGGGAGTCAACACCCTTTCTACTTTCATGTTTCTCAGTCCAAACAATGGTTTGACTAAGAGGAGTGTTGATATTCCTATCTCATGTTCCTTGGCACCAGTACGCCTCCAACTGACTATGACACAGATTTAAAATATGCGTACTGTATAGTGCATCCATCATCACTATAGAATTTAACGATAACATCTTCCCCTGCGGGTCTTCTATTGAATTCCAAAAACAAAACACAATGACTTAGCTAGCTGACCATTTCTTTCCATTCCTCTCCAGAGAATAGATGGATGCCTGATTTTCTCTTTGATTTTAATCTCACCTTTTCTAGGAGAACGTCCATCTCCGGCAACTGGAAGGCTAACACAGGCTCCGCCATGTTGGAGCAGATCGCAATGACTGACAGGTAAGCTGGGGTATAGAGTTTGCTGTTAAACACAACATTATGAGCCTTATTATAAGATATTATGAAAACCTATACATGATTCTAACAAGTCATGAAGCATTTCATCTGCAGGCTTCGAGTAATGTTTGGCCAAAAGTTGTTTTTTCACTGCCAAAGTCTGTTTTGTAATTCACAATGACCTATCAGTTGTGGATTTTCACTGTGTTCCAGATATCGTCTGTGGGTGGACTCCTGTTCTGAGATGTTTGGGGGCCTTGATATCTGTGCTGTGAAAGCCGTTCATGGAAAGGATGGCAATGACTACATTATCGAGGTCAGTTCAGTGTTAGCAGTGTTAGCATGTCAAATACTGTAAATATTACTGCAAAGGAGCAAATATTATAAAAGCAGAAGTCCTCTTAAAGTAACTCTCGACCTTAAAGGGATATTTGTTCCTTCAGGTAAAAAAACCCCACAAGATATATGTAATGAAAAATAACATTCTTCCAACCTACTTAACTTGATGAATGTTAGTAGTAGTTGCCATTTACTCTGAATAAAGTTTAGAAAACATGGTGTTTAATGCTTTTGCTAATCCATTTTGAACTGCATGATTTACGACATAATAAACTGTTGGAACAGGGCACAAATAACAGTGGAGGACGATGATGAAAGATCATGTCAATACCAGAAATTTGTTGATAAAATCTGATTTCTCCGGTGGGCAATTACATTCTCAAAGTCATCATGAAGTAATAGATCGCATTGACAGACGAGTTGGCGATGGCAGCGGAAGAAGGCGCAGCCGGGGTAGATCAGGCATGATCAGTCTGAGTAAGTGCCGTGGAAGAAAGATTACACTGTTGACCAAACAAAATAATCTGAATTCAAACAAAAGCGTGGCCAGCTTGATCACCGTAATGTCTGTCTGCCTGCCTGTCTCTTTGTCAAGACAGTTTCAAGGGTTATGTGTCATATGAACAGGGTACACAAGGAATGGATCAATGAAAGGTTTACATGCCAGTTCCCTCATGAAAGTGCAACAACCTGAGGACAAAGTTCTGCTGAAAGTCATTATTTTCCCTTTGTTCGGACGGATAACTGACGGAAATGCTGACAGATCTTATCTTTGGAATGAATTGTGAAACACTTCCATAGCGAATGAGTTATGATCACGTGTCGTCTAATAATAATAACTTTCCATTGGATTTAATGTCTTAATAGATCAATTTGTTTGCATGAATGATTTTTTTTTTTTGAAATAGTACAGACATTATGTATACTGAACAAAAATATGAACACAATGAGAAAGGTAAAATGTTATTTCATGAGCTGAAACCAAAAATTCCAGACATTTAAGCACAAAACATTTCTCTCCAGTTTTGTCCTCCAATATTCATTCCTGTTAGTGAACAGTTTCTAGTTTGCCAAGATAATCCATTTACCCTACAGGTGTGACATTAAACAGTAAGCTGATTAAACAGCACAATGCCACAGATGTCTCAGGTTTTGATAGAGCGTGAAATTGGCATGCTGACTCCAGGAATGTCTACTAGAGCTGTTGCTGGAGAATTGAATGTTAATTCCTCTACCATAAGCCGCTTCCAACATTATCTCTGAGAACTTGGCAGTACATCCAACTGGCCTCACAACTACAGACCACGTGTAACCACGCCAGCCCAGGACCTTATCCATCTTCACCTTCGGGATTCTCTGAGGCCAGCCACACGGACAGCAGATGAGGCTGTCGGTTTGCACAAGCGAAGACACGAACTGTCAGAAACTGTCTCAGCGAAGCTTATATCTATACTTGTCCTCACCAAGGTCTTGACTTGAGTAAAGTCTGGCCTCTTAACCGACCAGTGAGCCAATGCTCCCCTTCAATGGCCACTGAAATGTCAGTGTCAAAAATGAATCCACCTGCACTTAGTTGACTGCAAGGTTTCTGACTGAACCACAATATGAGAGAGAAACAGTAAAACCTCTGTGCGACACTATCGCAGCCTATCAGCACTTGTAAGCCTCTGGCTCGGGGTATTTTGGGCTGCTGGGCAGTGCAGAAGGGTGAGCACTTGTTGCTGTAGAACACATCTGTTTAAGAGTCGAAAATACGCTGTTACACCAACCAGGCACTTCCTGTTGTTCCACTGAGCTCATATCGAGTACAGACGAGGATAGCCACACAGACGACACACATCGCATACCACACCACACACAAGCACAGTTGTTTTACCCTACTTGTGAGGACGTTTTGGGGAGAAACAATTGATGATTCCCATTCTGTTTCCACTGCCCCATAATCTTAAACCTAGTTGTACATGTAGTCATAAACCCCTAACCTTAAACCATTAACCTAACCCCAATCTTAATTCTAACCCTACCTCATTAGACTTTTTCCTTGTGAAGACTGTCAACATGTGTCCTTGGTTTGCTATTCTTGTCCGATCCTCACAATTATAGAAAAACTAAAACACCACACAAACACTCAAACATACACATTGTTTTTCTTTCCTTGTAGGGAACATAATATCCTGTTTTCCCTATCCCCTAAACATAACCTTAACCTCAATAACCTAATCTTCTTTGTGCCTAAACTTAACCTAACCCTAAACTTAACCTTTAAGCATGAAACAGCATTTTTCCTTTTGGTGACCAGCTAGAAACCATGTAGGGACTGAACTGTCAGGTATTTATGAGGGGACTCCATATGTATAGTAAAACAAGGATCACTCTGTCACGAACACAGAGTGTGAAGAAGGGAGTTTGTTCCTGACCTTTTGCTGTGTACTTGGACTGGTAAAAACACAAGGCAGTACAGCCATCTCAGCCCCATCCCTCAACAGCAGCCAGCCTCTTGTTTCCTCCAGACAAGCCTGGTTCATCTCCTGTCACAGGGCAGCTTATGGAGCGACCGCTGGAAAGAGGAACGGATGGAAGGATGAGGAAAGTTTGGGGTGTTTGTGTGAGAGCGTAGCTATACGGTATGTGCTTATGTGTGTGTTTGCGCTGTGAGTTGGACAATTTGATTTACAGTGCAGCCTGGCAGCTGCTGTGAGTAACTTAGCACAGGAGGCAAAGTTGAACCCATCTGCAGTCCACTGTTCCCACTGTTCGTTTTTAAACAGCAGGTATTTCCTACACTTTTATAACAAACCAAACTGGTTTACTATGATCATTTATCCTGCTTTACTCTCCATAAATTCCATAAATAATGATACTTTTACAGATGTGGTTTGATATGAACTATAAGCTATTGTAGCTACAACTTTGTCAATAACACTTTTCCATTTTTTTTTTTTTTTTATATATTTTGAACAGCATGGTCCATTAAACACGTCATTAAACCCACTGTACCACTGAAAGTACGGAATGAAGGACATTGACAAGCACACAATGGACTCCTCTGTTTTTTCCTCTGATCACATGACTGTGCACCAACACAGCAGGAAAGCTAGGGAACATGGGATATTTCTGTTAGAATGAGATCAACACTGAGTTAACATTACTATGGGTTTATATTAAAGCCGGTAGACAAACAACTGTTGTCAAGCGGAACCGAAACAAGACCTACGTGAGTTCATGACCTTTAGCCTCAAATATTTGTGCTATTTCTCATTCACATTAACAATTCAGTGGTCGTAATTGGAGACATTTTTTTTCGATCTGCGTGGTCGTCATACACACATCCGTCTCCAGTGTGGTTTGTTTATCTGCAGTCCCCTGAAGGCCAGATAGCTTGTACACAAATGACCTCCTATCACATTGTCTCTGCTCCATACTGACTTATCATGACACGGTGCTCCAAAATGTCCATATTTAGTCTGCTCCAAGTCTGTCGTACATCACCATTATCTCAGCACGGTGGGTGGAGGTCAGCCACCCACCCATTCATCATCAAATATCTCTTCCTATTGTAGAAACAAAACTGGGGCGGATATTGCAGGAAATCACCTCAGGGACTGGATGGTTATTAGTGTCTAGCAGAGTGAGATCTGGGATGGACAGGGAGCACAGCAAAGACACAGTCACGTACTGTCACAGTGTTCCGTGACAAGGCAGAATGTTTTCTGTATGGGCACACGCATACATTTGAAGACACACTTGGCGGAATTTAATTACTGTGGGTTGGGATGGTGCAATATTGCATGCCTCTGGCGTTGGAAACCTGTTGATGTTCCTGACAGACTGTTTCATGAGGTGGCACCTCCTACTAAAAACAAATGGCTTTTTGCATTTGCTTTACCTACACTCACTGGCCATTGTATTAGTTACTCCTGCTCGTTAATGCAAATAGCCAAAGATCAAATCATATATAAAGCATGCAGACATGGTCAAGAGGTTTAGTTGCTATTCAACAAAAGATTAGAATTGGGTGGATGTGTGATCTGTTCGCCTTTGACCATGTTATTATTGTTGGTGCCAGATGTGGTGGTTCTAGCATCTCAGAAACAGCTGGCCTCATAGGATTTTCACAAACTACGGTCTCAATTACTCAATTTCTGATGCGACGTGCAGATGGTATGGGTCATTTGGCGTAAACCACTTAAATCCATGAATCCGTCTTGCCTTTTGTCATAAAGCTTGCTTTATCTCAAGCCGGTTCCATTTAACATGACCGTTTACTTCAGTGCACGGTCCTCAGATCTCAATCCAATAGAGCACCATTGGGATCAAGTGCATGTCAGCATGGACCAACACATTCTGGATGCTCTGAGAAGAGAGTCCTACGTGGTACTAGATAGGTTTATCTAATGTGGCCACTGAGTGTAGACTCCACTGGTACTGAACTCAAAATATATTTGCTAGCCTTTGTTATCTTAAAGGCTTTTTAAATGATTATAATGTTTCTGGGAAGACCAAGGTTGACTGTATTATAGACCATAGAGCCATGCAAGGTTTGCTTTTATTTAAATTACTAAATTTTCACATCCTCCCTATAATCTAGCAGAATTAATTGAAGTCGTTTGCGTGGATAGTTCGACATCTGTGTGAGAATCTTGGCGTACAGACACGGGCGTGCTTTTGGCCCTTGCCATTAACACATGAACAAACTTTGCAGACTATCATAGAAATCACTTAGCTAACGTAAACAGACGAGAGCAGCTTTCGACTTGAACCTCTGCAGGTTTTCTGTATAGCTCATCCAAGTCGGGACTGCTGCCTTGTTTCATCCGATATCCAGACCCTGATCTTTCCCTTCTAGAATACGATGTCTGCACCAACAGCAGGAAAGAACATTTGAGTAGCTCAGCTGAAGAGCAAAACAACACCTTTACGTTCCTAAACTAAAGGGTAGCAAACTGCAGCCCTATCATCTGCTAGATGACTCTATATTCCAATAAATCACCAGGGTGTACCCGCCACTCTGGCTGTCACCGCAGTACGTTTGAAGTGGCTCCTGGCTTGCGGTGGGTCCCGGCTGCAGCTGACAGTCCTCAGGGGAGTGTTGGAGCACAGTCAGTCCCTGTCCCTTGTGGTAATGACTAACTGGCTGCATCCCCGCCTGGTTTTGCCTGCTCCGACCCAGCTCAGCTGTCCTTCTCGGGGCAAACAGGGCTTTCCCTTCTCTCAGTGGACTGCTGCTGCATGTGGACGTGCATGTGCGCGCTCACACACGCACGCACGCACGCACGCGCACCCTTCTCGACAGTGCAAAAAGAAGCACGTGGATGAAAGGCGTTCTCTGTCTATCTGTTTACAATGCGCTTCGACCACAATGCCTGCCGGAGCCTGATAGCGCTCTAGGGACACAACACATGCATCCTGCTGGCAGAGTGTTCCCTCCGCTTTCTCCCTGAGCCTGTGAGCCAGGCTTTGCTCAGTTTGTTTTGGTTCTCGTTTGACGTGGCGTTGGCACCCGTTCAGGCACAGGAAAGCATGACCGGTGGACAGGCGGAGCGGCACGTGCTTCGCCGAGACCGTTTCAAACCAAGCACACGTGTTGAAATGCTGTGGTGGGAAGAGTTTATGTTGCCCCAATTATCTATGTGGCTGGGACTTTGGTTCCATCCAAGCACGGCCTGGCATAACAATACCTGCAGCTGGAAGACTACTGTACTCCAGAGGTCTTCGTAGGTCTGGGTAGACCCGATATACTTGAGACTCAAGAAGGGTCTGATATTCTATCTTGTCCTGCGGGGCCTGTCCGGTTTGAGTTGTAGGCATGTTAACTTAGGGTACGTTCGTGTCTTGGTTCTGAGTACTCCATCGGGTCCGTTCAAGAACTCTACTGTACATGTGAAACGGTTGCTCTTTGACCGTTATTTTACCAGGTAAATATGACTAAGAGCACGTTCATCGTTTTAGTAGTAAGATGGAAGGAATTGGGGTTAAATGCCTTGGTCAGAGAGCGAGAGAACAACAGATTTTTTTACTCTGTGTTCAGGAATTCAGTCTAACTACCATTTGGCGGTCAGATGCCCTAACCACTCGGCTACCCGCCAGCCTAATGTGTACCACTGTACCTCCACCAACCATGTGAATTACATTACCCCAAATCTGTATATGAAGGAATATTACTGAAGGAATACTCCTTCAGTAATTCAAATGTCATTCATTTCAATGACCACCTATAAGTACTGAAATAATGACTGTTCTTTCCGTACCGAAGATGTTGAAGAATTTGATGTGGTAGTGGGATGTCACCGCTCTCATGTATATTTCACCAATACTGTATCAGGCCTTATGTTTGATGTGGAGTTGTTTTGGGGTGGTCAGCAGACTCATGCATTTGCTATTGTAACATGGAGACTGCAGTCAGGTCACCCTCCCTCCATCCTCTTTGGGCTAGTCTCTGAGATAAGATGTCCAATACTGCTCTCTAGTGGCCATTATAAAGTCAATCGTGTTGAATGGATATACAGGGAAGGTTCATATACTGTAGTTGTTCTCCTCCTGAATGTTGTCTGTTGTGTGTTGCCCAGGTGATGGACAGTTCCATGCCTCTGATTGGTGAGCACGTGGAGGAGGACAGGCAGCTGATTACTGAACTCGTAATTAGTAAGATGTGCAGTGTGCTGCTCGGTATCAACGCGCCACAGCCCAGCTCTGTGAAGGTACATATCCCTCTAACCTCCTGTCCACAGTGCCCAAATACTGTTGTGGATTTGCTTTTGAATTAATGACGTACATTTGACCTCAAAAGAGATTGGCTTCAGGATTTGTGCCTTTTGTAAGCAGCCTATCAAACCAACCATGCATCATGCATTGTTACTTTCCATTTTCAATGCTTTTCATTTCACAGCCACAGATGACCCAGCCAAGAAGGGCCCAAGGTAAAGTGACATCCATGGACATCTTATCACCAGTCTGATTGTTTGATTGCTGTTGTGGTGAATATTAATGTTGTGAAACTGTCCAGAGTTAGAAATACTTGCGGCTGTTGTCAGTGTGATGAAACGTGAGTTGTGCGTTGGCTCTGCAGGTGGGCATCGCTCAGCCTCTGGTTCTCCCTCCCAGTCAGCCCAGGGCTCTCCTCAGCGAGCCCGCTCAGCTAACACCTCTCCCAGCCAGGCCTTCCAGCCCGGACCCATCCCACCTCCCACCGCCACTGGCCCCGGCTCCCAGAAACAGTCTCCTCAACTGAAGTAAGTCAACCCAAGAAGTCAAGCCGTGGGACCTCCTTTAAACCTAATCTCAGTAGTCATATGTCCATTCAAATGGTGGTTAAAGAGATCTACTGTGTGAAGTACATGAGTTCTATTGACAGATCTGTCAAAGGGTTAGCTTGACATTTCCTGTTTATGGAACCAGTTTATGATAATCCCTGACACGCCCACTTTTGTACCTGTTTAACAGTTGGTAATAAATGGGATGCATTAAGAGGGAACTCGTCTAAAGTCACCTCGCCCAGGTAATAAAATGTGCAGCAAGAGAAACTCCCTCAGTAATTTGGTTCAGCCCTAACTTCTCCCTATTAGTGGATTAGCTGCATACTGCAGTGGGGCAGTTTGTCTGGGAATTTGCTGCAAAATTCATCCTCATCCTTTGCTCAGTTCCTCCTGGATCAGATACACTACTAAAGCTTGGTGGTACTTGTTGGCTTAGAAACAAAAAAAATTGACACATTCATCTATATTTCTGCTGCCTCTCAGACCTCAGCTTCACCCATCTTTTCGCCCCTTCCAGCAAATCCCAGTCGCTAACCAACACCTTTACTGAGACCCTGAAAGGGAATGCCACGGACGACGAGGCCAAGGCAGAAACCATCCGCAGTCTCCGGCAGTCTTTCGCCAGCCTCTTCTCCGATTAACGCCAACAGACTCCTCACATCCATCAGCCTGCAGAAGAGCTCCGAGATGCCATCATGTTCCAGAACGTGCCCAGTCAACTGACAGAGCAGAGGTTTCCTGTCTACTACATCCTAGTTCCTGTTTTCAACCATTTAAGGCAGGTGAAGAGGGTCTACGTCTCTGAATAGTTCATGAAAATAAAAGAATAGACTATAGTTAATCTTGTACTTATTTGTTGGTGTAGTTTAGATGTCTGTCTGCATTTCACTGTATTTTTCTTTATCAGATGGTCATCAGATTGGGACATATTTGTTTTAATCAAATTCAAAGCGATATTTAGCTTTTTCTGAGATGAAGGCACTATCACAGGATTTGGAAAGGAAAAATAATAGCATTAGCTAGGTTCTAGGTTCACCAGCAGTGCTTAGCATCTCGCCAGTCTCATTTTATAGAAATACTATTGCCATGTCTTGTAGACACATAGACGTTGATTGGCTTATTTATTAACTATAATATAATTTTGCCTCTGCCTTTGACTACCAAAGAATTTTAAATTTAAAATTCCTTGAGTTAGATCAAAATATGTAGGCCATATATACAGTAAATATTCTGTCAATTTGCAATTTTACAAGGCAGAAATATAATTCAAAGTCTTCCATCACAGACAATTCTTCTCTAAGTTCTTAGCATTTATAAACTAATGTAAATAACGCTATGAACATTTGTTTTTATATTGGCCATTTGTATCAGTACTTTTCCCTTGTGTTTTGAAGGGTACAAATGTACTGTACATAAGACATAAGTGCTGACATCTTTGCTTCAATTGTTAAATGTAAGATCGGTTTACCTTTAATTCTGTACATTCTATATACGGTAAGGTTGCAAATAGTCCTGTGTAAATTAAATTTATTTTAAAGCCTTGAAATTGGAAGACGTTTTGAAGCATTATCAGTCTTAGACATGATTTGCAATGGGTTTTAATGCCGCTAACTTACAACCACTTCAGGATATGAGGTCTTCCTTGTAACCGTCTGTAACACTCAGCAAAGACATATTAACAGATTCTATCTATGGTAGTGATAGTTTCTGATGTTAGCTTAGTGTTCATATTATCTCCCCCATATTGCCTTCAGTTATATCATAGTGGAGAAGATAAGACTGGTCACACGACTCGCTAGTTTGTGCTTCTGACTGAAGTGCAAACATTTTACTTCTCTAAACCCAAATGGATTTTCTGATTATGGTTGGAATTTCTGACTGGTATGAAAAAAGGGCAGTTCAACTTAATGGAATGAATATTGTCCAAAACCTGTTTTGTGATTGCACTTCAAGCTGCACTATCAGCAATATGTGTGTAGTTAAAGTTGAGAAATGCATTTCTTAAAGCAGTTAAAACCGTTAATATGTTGGTATTTTTAAATTTCAAACCATAGGCTTATGCCATTTATAGTAAGGTACGTTATTTTGCAAAAAACAAAAGAAATCGGTACCTTTTAGACTGTGTCAAATGGACCAAATTATTTGTTTATATTGTAAAACCTGTGAGTTTAAATGATTTTGTCTCTGTTGTTAAATGTGAAATGCTTACAAAATTACAGAATACTATGAAAAGCCATAACAAAGTCATGATTTAATGTACAGTCTGTTGGGTTTTTTTGACAGTATGGCCTTGGTGTTACAGATCTCTCAAACTGTGTACTTGTTATCTCTGTGAGTGTTGCTTATGCTTCTAAGGATTCAATCATTTTGCAAGAGCCTGTAAGGTCAAATATGGGGTGCGGTGTGATGCTAGAAGCTTGTGAATGCCACACATTTTCATATATTCATATTTATTTACTAATTAAAATGATATTTATTAATTTCAGTAAGCGAATAATGTACAATAACTTCCTGAAAACATTCAGAATTGAGTGGTGATAAGTTCATCTAGTAACTACCTCAATTCCAGCAGGTTGTCCGCTAATAGTAGTTACCACTAATTAAGCCCAACAAAATGTAATAGCTATTATTTGAGAGAATCTGTATGTCTGATTGTACTCCTAACATTGTAATATTGTTATCCTAACATTCATACTGAAAAATTTGATGTACTGTAAATACGTATGTACTGTACTTTCCAACTAAGTATTTCCTGTGAGTAAAAAGGCAATACACCCAATTCAGTCTAATCTGTTATCAATACCTGAGTCAATAAAGCATGACATGACTTTCATATCATGACTTATGGTACATTTACATTTAATTGCAATGGCTCATTAACAGCATTACCCTTATAATGTGTGTGTTTGTCAAAGTGTGCCCAATGCCATTCAACTGATGCTCAGAACACTGCTGAACAGCCTCTCAGGGCATTAGCCAATCAGCCTAAAGCGTCGTATAGTTTTTCACTGAGTGTTAGCTGGGTGGCATTGTGTGAAATCATGTGTAATATTGATGCAAGTGTGGCATGAAAACTGACCCCTGGTGTGCCTCTGGTGTAACAATGTTGTCATGTTAATTGTTATTGTCTGGCTGCTTATAATATCTGAAGTGTGATGCATTATATGTTACTGTAATTAATGTAAGTCATTAGTTCTAGCCATTTTAACATTGTCTTATTTAATTTTTTTATTTAATCAAAACGATGTTATTAAAAGTGACATTTTGTAGTACACTTTGTATTACTCTTTTATTTAGTGTAATGGCAGAGCAGTGAATATTAGATTTTTGTCCCCACAACTCTACAACAAGATCTACAACATACAACAATGTAATATTACTACGTGTGTTTGTGGTCGCCTGTTAATATATGCATGATTGTTGCCATTCTCCTTTGACCTCATCAAACGAGCTGTTTTTGCCCAAATGACTGCTGCTGACATTTTGGTTTGTCACACTCGGTAAAATCTAGACACTGTTGTGCCTGAAAAGCCAAAGAAGGTTTCTGAGACACTGGAACCAGCAGGTCTGTCACTAACACTCTACCACTTTTTATGTTGTGTTGTCATTTATTTGGCCCATTATGACAGTCAGCATAGATGAACGTAGACGACTCTGCTAAGCGCCGAAAAGGTTTCTGGTAACCGTGGCTCACAGAGCAGCTTTCATGCACACCTAATTATTAACGACGTGTTGTGCGTTTTCTGTGATGCTGAGCGTCAAAGAAACGCTGATTGGAAGAGTTCATATCCTGTTTTCTGCACAAAACAATGCAATGAGCCGAGAGTGAGCAGTACTACGTCTGTTTCTTTACAGCTTTTTGCCTTTTCCGTTTCTTTTTGTTTAGATTCTGGCTTAGTAAACACGGCGTTTTCCTCTAGTGCATGCATTAGTTTTACGTGCAAGTATGTTGGCAAGCACTAATGTGAACGTCTGCGGACGAGGCCCGCTCATTCCCGCACAGACGTTGCGGAACTATGTAAAAAGCCGTTAATACTGATTAAGTTAGATCAGGGCTGCCCAACTCTGTTCCTTTAGATCTGCTGTCCTGTAGGTTTTCTCTCCAACTCTAATATTGCACACCTGATACTAATCATTAGCTGGACGAACAGCTAAATCAGGTTAGTCACAAATGGGGTTCAAGAAAAAACCTACTGGACGGTTGATCTCCAGGAACAGGGTTGGCCAGCCCCGCTTAGATCTTTCACTGTGATACAAAAAAGTAGAGCCGGTGGGGTTTTTTTCACCGTGCGGAAACGTCTTATGATGAAGGCAAGCGCAAGAGGAAGAAGCAGAAGGGACGATGTCCAAAATAAGGGAAACAGTGTAATGTACTGGTAGGCACTGTCATTTATCAGAATTGTTACACGAGTAAACAAACAGTGACTGCTCTCTTATGTAGCTTGACGATTAGGTGTTTGGAACAAGTATTTATTCCTGGTGCTGACTTTTACAGCAGTGTTGTATGTGGAAATGTACAATTTAACCAGGGCCCATTTTCAACTAAAATGTGTTTCTCCTTTGGCTTGTTTGTAGCTACCTTTCTGACCCTTGGTGAAACGAGCAGCCAAGAAATTGAATACATAAAATCCGTTTTTGTCCAGTACATTGTGACCGTTTCTCTAGCTAATTCCCTAATTTCAGCATATTTGTTAAGACTGTAATAAACTACATTATTATCTTGTCTTAACAGGATCAGAATGGAGTCTTAACAGGATCAGACAGCCAGGGGAGACAAATCTTTGAAACATGAGGTCAATTTCACAATGTGAGAATTTCAGTGAATAGATGAAAATTTCAATTTTTCTTGAGTAAAAATGTAAAACAGTTAAAGCTTAAGTCCGGAATCTTGGAATCTGTCATTTCCATTATTCCAACACTGATTTTATTCATGCATAATGGGCATTATGGCACTAATCAAACACTATAACTGGTACTAATCAGAAACGCAGAACGTAAATGTAATCTAATTTTGTTGGGGGTCAGTGAGGGGATTCATAGTATTTCCTCCAAACGTATGGTTTAATGTCACCATGTGTTTTTGGATCTCATCAAAAATGTAGTATTCATGATGACTATCCATTGTGATGGGTTTTGTAATGTAAGATAGCTAGCAGTGCCCAGTCAGTCCACTGGAATGATGTTTATAAAACCTACTGAGGAGAGGGACTGGGTCAAAGCAGGAAGTACATCTCCCCAGAGATGTTGTCTTTTAGAAATGCAATGGATGTCACAGTCCAGTGAATGTCACATTGACACACAAATTGACTTTGTGCGCGATTGCTATAATATGGAGTCTTTGCCATAATATGGAGATATTATCTGTACAGGTTCTGATGTGATAGAGGGTGTTATTTTGCACGCGAATTCTGTTTCTGCATTTCTTCTTGCCAGTTATGTGTGAATAAGTCTGATTATTGTTGCATTGCATTGTTTTCATTGTGGCACCAGCCAAATGAAATTAGAGCATTTTTCTGGGTTTGACTGTGATTAGTACGCATATAACATCACATGGGCAGGATCAATGTTGGTGCTTCAAAAATAACAAATATTTAAAAAAATGTATTTTTTTCCCTAAAAATTGGTGGTTTTGATGAGGTATCCATGTTCTCTATGAATTCTGAATCTAGTGGTATGCTATGAACAAACCAAAACAGATTAAGTAAATACTTAAGCAAAATTCAAATTTGCTTGTTGAATATTGTTCAAGAGGTCTTGTGTTTTTATGACACATGTATCATTAGTAATCTTAGTAATTAGTTCATAAATATTAGTTATTAACACAACAATAGTTGTGCTTTGGTGAAATGCCCTTTAAAAACAAATAAAAAAGAAAGCACTGCTTATCTCAGATATGGAAAATTAGCTGCTAGACCATAACGACTAAAGAATGCTCACCATAATGAAGAAAAAAAAGTATCTGTCCAATACATCAGAAACCCTCTAAGAGGTAAGCGTTGATGTGTCTTCACTTGGTGAACTAAAGAGGCTGAAGTGTGGACTGCAAGTTGACCTCAAAAACAGGGTGGCCTGAAAAATAACAAAAGGAGCCTGCAGAATTCTGGGAAAAGGCATTGTGGAAAGATGAAACAAATATGGAGAAAAAAGGAAGTTTCATACCAAATTGTATGAAATAAGATGGAAGGGTGTTTCGGGCATGTATGGCTGCCATTGAAACTGGCTTGCTGGTCTTCATTCATAATGATGTAACTCTTTGGACAACCCTTCACTTGGTAGCAGGGTAATGACCCAGAGCATACTGCTAAACGAAGGGCCAAAAAGTGATATGTTATTGACTGGCCAAGTTCATCACGAGATGGGATCCAACTGGACCTCCGGAACAAACGGGGACTGCAGATGCGCTGCTGGGCTTTTAGCCATTACCAGGGAAGATACCCAGCGTCTGGCTATTTCTATGAGTGGATTTCTATGTGCTGCAGTCATCGCATGTAAAGGGTTTGTAATCAAACACTTAATATGACCACTTATGTTATTTAAAATTGTTAATTTCACCAATTACCTTTGGTCTGCTAAAATAGGGTGTGTGTCTGTAAAGGGTTGTAATTCCTACACGGTTTATGGTTCTTCCCTCAAACAGAGCCAGAACAGCCAAACCTGTGTGACTGCACAAATACTTATGGACTGCGCTGTGTTGTATGTAGACTGTCATATTCAGTTATAAGATGGAAAACCCAAATATTAATTCCCAATCGAGCGAGGAGTACTGTAACAGGAAGTGTGTTCCAGTCTCCTTTCCCTCCCTACTGGAGCTGAACCATGACAGCCTGTCCAATCAGGACGCGTTCATCCATCCTGACTGAGGCACAGCCTGAAAGAAACGTGTATTACATTCCAACCCTGTAGATCTGTGATGATTATCACTGTCTGAGGCCAGCATGGTCTTGCACTTACATTCTTCAAGGAGTCTACAGTATCTGGTCACATATCTGCCACTGAGGTCTTTTTGCCCCTAAAGCCCTCAGGCACACAGAGTTTCACGTAGCGAATATTAGGCACAGATTTGAGACAGAACTAGAAATGAATTTCCTTACCTCATCCAAAAAACAGTCTTTTTACTCTGACTTTCACCTTGTACACTGTGGTTGCTTTTGAGACCTTGCGAGAGATAAGTCCATTAAATCTTTGAGAGCTACTTGAAATTTCCATGCCTTTTAGATGTTCGACAACCTGAAAATCTAATCAATACATGTTACTGCCTGAATGATTCATTTTCATAACTGGTTGACATTCCGATATTATACTAATAATATTGTACATAAAATATGCTACTTATAGTTAACTCTGGAAACCTTAAAAAACAAAATCCAACATGCAGTAATATCAGTCTGACAGTAGAAGGCACTAATCCCACACAAACCTAACCAGGTTTACTATTTGAGTATTCAACATGCTATCATGTTGAAAGCCTAGGTTTATTGTCCAAGGACTTTTCTTTATTAGTTACCTATTCAACCACAAATCTATGCATTGCTCTAGTCTTGTTCATACTCATTGATTGTTGCTTTTGGAGGGTGCTTTTTTATAGAATGTCATATTTGAGATCAGAGTGATTCCTTGGTCATAACTGATTAAATAGACATTTGGAAATGATCCACTGTGACGTTCAGTCTCCTCCAAAACTCTACTAACTACTAAAAAGGCTACTGATGGTTTAGAATACATTCTAAAGTAGACTCAGTGGGTGTAGGAGAACCAAATAGACCCGTGTCATTCTAAAGGAAGTTATTTTAGTGAATCCACCTGTGAACTATCTATAGATGCTAGTTGTCATCCTTTCATCCCAGTCACTAACTATGCTTGCCCCTCAAGGTCTGAATATACATCATACTGTAGCCTTAGGATCTGTATTTCCTATGTTAAGATCCTCCCACTCTTGGATATAATGTGTGTGTGTTTGCCTACGCCATCTCCCAGACCTGCACATTGTGTCGGTCACCATAGGGAAAAAAAAATCAGAATCTCCTTAGGTTGGAGGCAAGGGAAGGCCTTGGTCGTCATGGTAACTGCAATGCTTCATAGAAAACATGTCATTGAGAGAGGTTGAGGGAGTGGGAGAGATAGAGGGGGACAGTGAGAGGGAGAGGGAGCACTAAGAGTGCGCTAAGGAGTGTTGAACGAATAGTCACCAAGATGTCAATTACCTGCTTACCAGTTGTTGTGCTTATCTCTGTACCTCCATTGATGAGATGGAAGTATTTCCTGCTCTGCCCGTTGTAAGTAGCCTCCCTACCTACTGTAATCTGGTCTAAGCCAGCATCCTTCACTGTTTGATCCCATCTGTAGCTAACATGGCCTGACAACATCATCATGCCGTTGAATTGTTATCATATAACTAAATGAAATGTCATAAAAGAAGTAAAGGAACTGAAGCCAAGCCAACTCGGTAGGGCTGTCTAATACAGTTTTTGGGCACTTTACTGAAGGGCACATTCTGGGACTACACTGTCCACCAGTATAACACATGCAAGTCCATGAAATATCGTGAAAGGTGACACCCATTCTCTGGAAAAAGAACCATTAGTCATCTGAGTACATTAAAAATAATTCCCTGTATATTTTTTTTGCAGCACTCAAAGGATTAAGGTTTAATATTCACAAGAGTGGGCAGAAGAGCTGCAGGTTCTGTTCTTTAACTATCAATTCACATAGTTTCCTTATTTTTTAAGGGAACATTATCCCTAGACCTCAGTGACGTAATTTCCTCCTTGTTATTGAAGGAATATTATCCCTGGACCCTAGTGATGTCATTTCCTCCCTGGTTTTTATGGAACATAATTCCTAGACCACAGGGATATCGTCATCTCCCTGTTTTTGAGGGAACATTATCCATAGACCATAATGATGTCATTTCCTACCCATTTTTGACGTAACATTATCCCTAAATCGTAGTGATGTGATTTCCTCCCTATTTTTCAGGGCACAATTCCATGGTTTTAGAGATGTTATTTCTGCCCTGAAGGTGTATTTCTACTGTTGTCCTTCATGTTGTTTTAGTTTCCCCACTTTCATAATGGAATTTTTTTTGTCAGGATGGTCTGGAGAATGTGGAAATTAGATGTGGTGTGTGTGCGTGTGATAGAGAGATTGCAAGCTTTAAAAACATTCACATAACATTGTTCTGTGAATGTTTTGTCTGGTTCTGCAAGCTATTTTTGACCCTTGACTGCATAGTTAAATGAGATGTGCTTCTGACTTATCTAGAGTTATAGAAGTGGAGAATTTTAGCCTAGTTTTCTTTACAAGGTCACTGGGCCTAACCTTAGAGAAAATGTACTGTATTAGTAATTGTAATAGACAAGTCATTATTAGATGGCAGTAATCTTGGTTAATCTAGAACTTAAGTCTTATTCAGATAATCATTTAGGTTCTGTGTCCGTATGTGTTAACAGAATGGACGTAGTCCGTCCTGAATTATATTAATATGTAAGTTGTCAGTAAGTGTTTATACTAGAAACCGTTATTCCAAAGGGAGACATTTAACTGTGGCTTGACACAATAATATGGCAAGGTTAAAACAGCTGATTGAAACATGGAACGTTCATTCTGTTACAAATAGGCAACATAACTGTCAGTTTGTGTGCATGGCCAGATAGCAGCAACATGAAACAAAATCATCCTTTGATGTGTCACTGTTGTATCTGCACTGTCGTCATGTCAGAGAGGGAGTGAAAGAAACACACACACACACACACACACACACACACCTCCCAGAGCTGTTTGAATCTTCTGGGATTCTGCCTGCAGCTGGAAACATGGAGGCGTGGACCCAGGATTGACAGCGGGAGACCCTGTATGAGTGAGTGTTGCCAAAATAGTGATGTGCTGCTGAATCGCAGCAGGTGGGCTCCCCCCGAGAGACTTCACTGCTTTCCCAAATTGACCGTACATATAGATGAGACGTCAGAAGCCAACGGAATGAATTAGTCACAGATTTGTTGATCTCTCAACAGACCTTGTGTTCTACAATTGTGCCAATTATGATCAGTGCTATGGTGCATGGTATGTTTTGACAGCATGTGTGTAAACCATCGGGCTCTAATTAGACTAAGTGTGCCGGGACTTCCTCTACGTCTTCACAGTTTATTCAATCGGTCCCACATGAATGTGCTAACACGTAGGCAAAATGTGAATTTCAGCTTTCCATGCTAAAGGTGCAGTCCACATTTTATGGCCACTGGTTGTAAAACTGGCACTGTTGAGTGAAAAAGGTCTCCTGAAATTGTGTACTATGTCACTTCTGCGCCAATTCGTACCCATGTCATCAAAACCACTTGCTGTCAAACTCTAAATTCTGTGGCTAACTGAGGTATGATGGTGATTAGACTTCTAGACCGTGTACACAAACAACACATTACACATCCAGCCCAAAATGGGAGCTTTAAAAAAATATTTAGTTAATGGCAAAAGTCCCAGACTTTACTTTTGACTGACTTATTACTATTGTTCTGTACAGCATGTCTTATGTCCCACAGCCCTAGCCAGGCTTGTCACTAGACCAGTGGGATATATTCACTTTTGTCTCTAACTTTTCTCACAGTGTCCAAAAATAAACAGTGCAGCCATCCGACATCAGCTAAATCCATTACAATTGGACCAGCAAAGCTCAGTTGTAGGGCACGGCGCTCGTAATACCACGGTTGTGGGTTCTATTCCCACAGGGTTCCCAAGCAGGAAAATGGATGCACTGAACACTGGAAGTCGCTCGGCATAAGAATCTCTGCTAAATGAATTAAATGTAAATACACATAGCGATATGGCCATCTATAGGCCATCTATCGGTCTTCAGTGTCCAAGCAGTCCTTGGATGGACGAATGTACATATCAAAGCTATCTGTCTATAGGCCTATGAGAGCAGTCACGTTATTGGGAGCTAACAGTCTCCAGCTGTGTGTGACTATTCAGGGACTCCAAATGAACGAGCTGAGGGGGATGTTGTCCTCTGGCGCAGTTATTTTAAAGGATGCGCTACGTTGTAATTAGGCCTCTTCTCCCTCTGTCTGGACTTTCCAAGACACAAGCTCAAGTCTCCAGGACTTTAGTGTGTTTTCTTACTGTGCCTATGACAACTGTAGGGTTTACATTTTATCTTTGTGTTTATCTGCACAAGCAATTTCATTTGTTTGGATACTGCTTAATGGTAACATTGGTGACGTTGAAGCAATGGAGAAACATGCATAACCCTTGACCGTCGAGGCTGTGGAGCCTGGAGCAGCTCCCCCGGTTGAATTCCTGCAGGGGTACTTTTAACATGACTGACAATCATTATGCAAATGTGACATTTCTTACAGGCAACTCCATTCCTCATTGGTCAGAGTGATGTTATGCTTGTCACCCATCCCTGTTAAAGACCGCAGATTAACGTTATTCTGAAGCTTGTCATTAGTTGATCATTAGTGTTAGTAGGGGCTAGGGTGATATTTTATTTATTAGACCAAAAACACTTAACAATGGCATTTTTTTATTTTTGATAACATGGATACATTTTCAAAGTCATTGTAGGATATATCTAATGTTTAATTACAATTGCACAGCAAATGTGTCAGTTTGAGCTCCATGCTTAAAACTCAGGTTGGGTACATTGCAAGAAAGGAAAGCGCATTTAGTTAAAATACAGGACAAAAAGTTTGGGTTATGTACTGTACGCTCATTTGAGGCTAATGTTTAAGGCAATATCATACATAGTTTACAATTAAAGGTACTTCTAAGAGAGACATTCTCTATAAAGACTCTCTCAAATGCAACCTGGAATGACAAATGGCAACTATTCTTCTCAAAGGTTGTGAACATTAAACATTATTAACATTGATTCACAAGCTAAACATTGGACCCCCTCTGTACCCCCTCTGTACCTTGTATTAGGTACCTTGCATTTGAGTATCTTTATAGCAATGTTCTGGACAAATACAGTGAGTTCTTCTTGTGCTAGGTAAAATCGGGGTCAAGGTTTAGAAACGGAATCTCAGTTTGATATCGAAATAGCGTGATGGACATTGTCACGTAAGGGGACAGTGAATAATGGTTTGACAACCAACGGCACAGCTTGGATGATATCTCTAAGGTCAACAAGAACCCAAGGCTGAGCTCTGTACACACGTCATATTGATCTAAGACCATGATAGTACTTTCAGCGCTGCTTTAAGAACAAATCTACCCCCATGGGGCTACAGCATATCAAAACATTATTCCACAAACAAGCTACAGGAAGAGGAAACTACAAATTGTTTATTCATCAATTCTGATGAACACACGTTGGGTTCGTGTTGTCCATTATTTTGTATATTGTGTTTAAAGTCTGTGGATCAGTAGATAAAATGTGCACAATAAACTGTGATGCTCAGGATGGAAGAGTCAATTTCATTGAATTCTCTGGGATTGGTACTTCTGAGTAACAGACTCTACCCTCTTCCCTGGCAGTATAAATGATCCGTTGGTAAAAAAACAAACAAGTTATTTTACCTCCAATAGGGACAAAGTAGTTCCCATCATGTGATTTATATGTTCTGCTTTGTGCTTGTGACCTTAGTTGTCAAACATGGTCAAAAGCACAAGTCATTTCAGCATCTTTTAGAGTCTTTAGTCAACAGCGAATTCTGGCCCACCATTAATGAGCTGTGTGGATTGACACTGTGAAGATGTTCCCTTTACATTCATCATTTAATATTCCTGGTCCTTAGCAGCATGAATGGATGAATGGTCGATTTCCGCGTATCTAAATCCTTGAAGTCATTGACTGTGATCTTTTATTTTGTCTTCAGTCCGTCCTCTTTGTTCCTTGTGCTTCTGTCTCCTCCTAGCTGCTGATCTTGGTCAGCATCTTGTTGATGGCCTGCTTGACATGGGTGGTGGAGCTTCGACGTCTGGTCTTGCCCTGAACCGCTTTGCGACGCCTCACCTCGCGGCACAGCTCGTGGAACGCCTCCGCCACTGTGCCACCCTCGTCGGCGCAAGCCGAGCATTCGTAGAAGGCGCAAGCCATCTCGGCGGCCAGCCGCTCCCCTTCTTCAGTGCCCACCTGCCTGGCATGGTCCAGGTCAGCCTTGTTGCCCACCAGAACCAACGGGACATTCTTGGGTTTCTTCACTTCCTCTAGTAGGCCCCGTAAAGGACCCACCTCCTCGAAGCTGCCTCGGTCTGTGATGTCATAGACGATGACAAAGCCGTCTCCCCAACGCATGTGGCTCTCCTTTTGCAGAGTGTCCTCCTGTGTTAGTAAGAACAAGAAGGATCTGGTTAGCAAAACCTTTGATGTTAACAAATGGGCACACTCGTTTAGCAAAGACAAGAAAATATAGTTCTGTGCTTTTCAACCGTCTGAGAATATTAAAGCTAAACTAACCAGAGCTTTTAATTTACAAGAAAATTGTATGTGCTTATATAATGTTCTGCCTATAAAAAGGTGTTCCATAAATCTTACACTTGCAATGAAAATGTGACTGCAAATTTTGTAATTTGTTCAAAACACTTTTTTTGCATTCTCAAAACTTGAACCAACAGAATTTTAGCAGACAGTAAACTTTCTGAACTGTGAAAATGTCAGCAGCTGCTTCTGATTTCAAGTCAGTACAGCCAGTCTTATTGTGACAAAAAGTACTAGTAATGAGTCTTAAACCTGCTCAAGGAGGAGTCAGACATTCTCAACCTCACAGTTATTGGCAAAAATAAGTCTGTTAAATTGTTGCATAACCTAGGGAGACTTGCCTTCTATATAACTGACCCACTTTTGAACCCATCTGATTTATGGAGTATTAACATGTGTTTGAGGCACAAGACGAATGAAGATGTCAGAAAATCGCCCTGTGTTAATCCAATCAGCTGTACTTACTACTTTAATGGCTTTGAAGAGCTCACAATGGAACGTCATCACCACATTGGCTCTCTGACAGAAAGACAGCTCTGGGAACACTCAGTTAGGCCCTCACCTAAAGCCTCACACTTTGCAATCTTGAAAATTGAATACAATGTAATGAGAGTAGGATGACTTGGCTAGATGTGTCACAGGGGAAATCAGCTTGAAGGCAACTCCATACCAAGACTAGTAGAAGCAGCAGCACATTTATCTTCGGATGGAAAGCCTTTGCTGCTCAGTGCTCTCCCAGATGACTAGTATAAAATGTTTACCCAGCGCCTGATTAGAAGAGCACAGAGCAAAGCTAGCAGAGGTTTTTATTTCTAGCCTGCTCAGGACTGCTCATGCTCCCAGACTAGCCGGTATTGGGCAGTTGGATTCAATTGGGATTTTGAATTGACTACTGATTATTATTCAATTACCGCAGTCACAAACATTTCTATGCCCCGACATCAAAGGTTTCTGTTAATAAGGCTTTTTTATTTCCCCTCCAAGTCAACCAGTTGTACTGTAATATGAACACCTGAGGTGCTGAGCTCATACCTGCCCGGCTGTGTCAAGGATCTCCATGGCTACAACCTCATCGTCTATGGTTGCTTGATGGCGATAGGTTGATTCTGGAAGGAACACAAAGACAGAAAGCAGGTTTAGAAGATGCGTGTTTGTCTATCATGGACTACTGAGCGCATCTGGTACTTTAGACAGTCAATGAACCCTATTAAGTTGAAATGACCTTTGGTTTGCTTCCGGGAAGTTTGAGATCTGGTCAGGTCTTATACCTTACACCTGGCTGGATAAAACTGATGTGAATGTTGGCCTTGGCTCTGTTTGTCTTACCTCGGCAAGGAGTCATTCACCTGAACTGGCCCTGGTAAAAGTACCATCTGTGTAAACAAAAGTCCTTAAAGAGACTATCTTCTTGTGCAAGAGATTTCACTGCTGCCTGAACCAGAGACCAGAGAGAGAAGGCTTAGCAAACACCAGTTGCCAGAACTTCAGGAGGACTGTCATTGTCCCCTGGACATCCATATGACGTCCCTTGTTTGCTGGGTTGTTTGTAAAGTATTTTGCTCAGTTTTAGCTTGTGACTCACTCATGCGGTCTGTACAAAACTTGTTTCCAAGCATGCCAATTACACCACAGTATGAAATTCTATACGAAATTCCTATTCAGGTCAGACAAAAAATTACGATTTAGAGGAGACGCTAGAATTTGAAGATGGAAAAAAACGATTTAATGTAGTAACGCTAACCTTAAGTTACAGTAGTGAAACCTTAGTACTAATCTTAACTGTTTGTAACGCCAAAACCATATTCTCTGTACAGTATTTTTACACAATGTATAACACTCAACCAACACTGAACAATGGGGGTTGTCATTTTTATGTTGTTTGCTTTAAATCTTGTCTTCGTCTGTCCTGAGTCATTTTCACATGAATTTTGCGTTTGGATTAATTTGTGCATTTTTCGCATGAGATACTGTTGGCTGCTAGGTTGTTAGCTACGTGTGGATCATCATCTCTGCCTCTACTTAGGTGAGCTCTGAGGAATAAAACACTCTCCCTCCTGTGTGTGTACGGGATGTCACAAAGCCGTGAGCGATCGCTAGGGTTTTGATTTAAAACCCTCTATAGCTGGAGGCTAAAGGCTAGTTAGTTGGTCTCCTGGGGGCAAAATTTGTGTCACACTGAGCCTCATGGGATGTCCAATTTTAGTTGCCATCACTCCACACACACACACACACACACACACACACACACACACACACACCTCCACCCGAAAAACCTACTTGATGTTTTCAGGTATTGACAGCATGGACAGGTGGGTTTGGGGATGATTTAAATGTCCAACCTCCCTCATTTTCTTTGGCAGCAAATAACTCACTCCCTAGCGAGAGCCCGGAGCCTTTAGCTGCTGTTCGTGTTATTTTAGTATGCGGTAAGATAACATCACATTCCAGAACATTAACTGGAAACAACAACAGATCTGTCAATAGCAACTTCTGTCAACCCCCATTTCATGTTGTTTGTACTTGCTAACTACTATGTCTTTTTTCTTGTTCCACTCACTTAAATCACTGAATTGCCAAACGTCCGTGATATGATCCAGCCAAGCAGTTGTTTTCCTACTTGTTTCCTATCTGTTGTATTTTTTGTTTTAATTGTGCAATGTCATAATTTCCTGGTCAACAAATTAGATCAGCATTTCCAAAAACATGGGCCGCAACCACATGTGAAGTTGTTTGTTTTGAAAATGGGGTTGGGGGAGACCATTGAAAAAAATGATTTATGCCCAAGCCAAAAAAGGAGTATATGTTGTACTTTAGTACACTAAATAGTATTAAAATAGTGTTTAAGTACTATTTAAATAGTAATAAGTATATTTCAGTGTGTTACAATGGATCCACTTATTTAATACTTTAGTATACTTATAATACAAATACAAATTAAAAATATTATTTCAGTACCCTTGAAATATATTCAGAATTTCTTGCCAATATATATTTTAAATATGTGGACTATATTTTAAGTGTACTAAAATACTAGTTTCAATCCTGTATTATAAGTATACTAAAGTATGAAATAGGTAGGCCCATTTTTACCCACTGAAATATACTTATTACTGTTTAAATAGTATTTTGGCTTGCGTGAAATCTCTGTTAACCTCAATATATTGTAAAACCATGACAAATTGGTTACTGTTTGTGTCCCACAAATGTGGCTAGAACATTTTACATTTTAATTGTTTAACCTAAGAAAAATAGTATGAACTATTTCCTGATGACTTTCTCAGGAACACTGTTTCCTTCTGAGTGGACAGGACCAGGCAGTAAATCAGACCAAGAAAATAACATTATCAGTGATAGTTATTTTCTACACAGAAGATTATACCAAGTTACTGTTTGAATATCAGATCCTACTTTTCTGGAGCATTTCAAACCATACTCAATTCAGATTTAAATATTAATGGAAATACATAGGGAAAACCTCCATATGACTTGAAAACCAGCCGCTAGAAGAAAAAGTTGTTGTGCGGGATAATGTGAGAACGAGGTCTTGCATGTTGTTCATCTAAATATCTGCAGTACTAATGGTGGCAATGGAATTTCATCTTTAATTCCATAAACCATTAAACCATATACTATATACCATTAAACCATATACTATATACCATTAGACCATATACTATATACTACTAAACCATATACTATATACCATTAGACCATATACTATATACCATTAAACCATATACTATATACCATTAGACCATATACTATTAAATCAGAGGGCTACAAGTTAATGTTGAGCATATGCATGAACATATACACCGATCAGCCATAACATTATGAACCCCTGCCTAATATTGTGTAGGTCCCACTTTTGCCGCCTAAACAGCCCTGACCCGTCGAGGCATGGACTCCACTAGACCTCTGAAGGTGTGTTGTGGTATCTGGCACCAAGACTTTAGTCGAAAACATTCCTATAAGTCCTGTAAGTTGCGAGGTGGGGCCTCCATGGATAGGACCTGTTTGTCCAGCACATCCCACAGATTCCTGAACCATTTTTGCTTTGTGTCAGGGTGCATTATCCTGCTGAAAGAGGCCAATGTCATCAGGGAATACCGATGCCATGAAAGGGTGCACATGGTCTGCAACAATGCTCAGGTAGGTGGTATGTGTAGAAGTAACATCCACATGAATGGCAGGACCCAAGGTTTCCCAGCAGAACATTGCCCAAAGCATCACACTGCCTCTGCCAGCTTGTCTTCTTCCCATAGTGCATCCTGGTGCCATGTGTTCACCAGGTAAGCGACGCACACGCACCTGGCTATCCATGTGATGTAAAAAAAAAACGTGATTCAGCAGACCAGGCCACCTTCTTCCATTGCTCCGTGGTCCAGTTCTGATGCTCACGTGCCCATTGTAGGCACTTTCGGCAGTGGACGGGTCAGCATGGCACCCTGACTGGTCTGTGGCTACGCAGCCCCATAAACTGCGATGCGCTGTGTGTTCTGACACCTTTCTATCAGTACCAGCATTGACTTTTTCAGCAATTTCAGCTACAGTAGCTCATCTGTTGGATCGGAACCACACGCTCGGACCACACGCTCCCCACGTGCACCAATGAGCCGACAGACCAGAAACACCGCACAAGGGCTGCAGTTTTGGAGATGCTCTGACCCAGTTGTCTAGCCATCACAATTTGGCCCTTGTCAAAGTTGCTCAGATCCTTACGCTTGCCCATTGTTCCTGGTTCTAACACATCAACTTTGAGGACAATGTTCACTTGCTGCCTCATATATCCCACCCACTGACATGTGCCATGATAACGAGATTATCAGTGTTATTCACTTCACCTGTCAGTGGTCATAATGTTATGGCTGATCAGTGTAGGTAGCCTTTTGTATAAGTGCCAGAATTAAACCTTAACTCATAAAACTGCTTATACATTCCCCATTGACTGAAAATTTATGAAATGCTTGAATTCATTTTAGCGACGGCAGAGTAGGGATAATATTAACGGGTGCATGTGTTGGCAGGGTGGAGTTAGAGAAATAAAGACTCATAATTCAACAATAATAGAGAACCAGTACAGTCTATGTTTTTATTCTGTGGGAAAAAGTCTCCTGACAAGATGAAATGAGCAGGGTGTGCCGCCATTGTCAATATATTGGTGTCATGGCAACAAGGCAAGCATGACAATGCTCCAGTCTGGAGCCAGGAAAATGAATTCACCCACATGGATTCTGTGACTATGGGAAAGATGCATGCTTATTCCATATGTGTATGTTAACATTGTCATAGCACGTTGATTTAAGCCTTTGTAAAAAAAAATAAAAAGTAAAAAAAGGCTTTTCCTGATATTAGGTTATGTACCAATCAAATTCAATTCATCCCCCTCGGACAGGTTCAATCCCAATCCTTATTCCTAACTGACAATTGGATTAGTTGAGAACACTAAAAAAAAACAGAAGGTTTTAAGAGATTCTTATTTCCAAAATGTAATTACGTAACAATAATCTGATAAAACAAATTTTCAGCCACTTCCTATTAAATGTCAAAAGAAAGACGTGTGACAGATCTGCCCGATGTCTTATTTTCAAAGCTTAATCAATGCCATTTTCAAATCAATTTCACTGTCTCCATTTGAAGACAGTACACCTACGCTAAGTGCTTCTTGAATGCCAATCGAGAGAAATTGCTGTTCATTTGATTATAACCGTTTTAAGATTGACAGCCTGGGGTTTATTAAATCAGAGAGATCCATTTTAGGAGTTATATCATGAAATGACCAACCTGGTAGGCTACAAAGCATGTTATTAAATCCCGATTACTTTCCTGGACTCAAACAAACCACTGAAGGGTATGTGTAACCTGCAGTTTACACGCACCGGGCACTGTTCTCGAAAACATGATTAAATTGCTTCCAGGCCTTGTTCTAAAACGTCATGAGATGAATCTGTCAGGCGTTGTTATTCAATATTCCCCTCAACATCCATGGTTCTTACAGACACGTGAGGCCTCTCGCTCTTTCAACCCAAAGCCTTCATCTTTCATTCAACCCTTGTGTGATGATGTCAGCGAATGAGCTGTGGTGGGTACTAAGCTATGCTTCTGAGTAGTGTTTGAATAACAAGCAACAAAAAAGAGCTCCACATTGGAGGGGAAAAGGAGAAACGGCCAATGAGAATTGCTTGCCTAAATCAGGGACTTGGCTTGCATTGAGGTAGAAAAAAAGATTGAAATACACAGTGTAAATGTCCAGATTGAATTCCCTTTCTAGCTAGTTGTTTGATAGCATGTACTATGCATGTCTAGTATCAACTTTATTTGAGGTACTATTTACAGTGTTTATGGCATTCATAACATGGAAATGTCTGCATGCAATGAGTTTTAATGCCTGTATCATGTAGCGCTCCCCCTATAACAACAGATTACTTTGAATTTATATTCAACTTGTGAAAGAGCTGACTCTGTACATTGCATGCCATCAAAATATCTTCCTGACAAAAATGCCTCAATGGGATTTCCCTGCTAATCAAAAAAGGTTGGTAGGGCAGAGGGTTACTCCACAAACACTTCCTTAGAACGGTCACTGTGTTCACCCAAGGATGACCTTAATTACCCTGTGGCCACTATCAAATGACCAGACGTGTTTAAATCCATACAAGCATTCCTACATTGAGGGAATTGTAAACACAGCATAAGGCAGGACTTGCAATTTTATAGTAATCGTTTTTTTAAGCCAACATCTAGTAGTTTAAATGAATAATGTTTCACCTTTAAACCTTAAACCCAACTTGAAGGACAAAGTCTGCACAGCATATGGTCCGGAAATGAATCTTTGATGTGGAGGACTTATGAAGGAAATAAGTTACAGGTGAGTGATTTATTATTATTTTGCTTGCTATCTTGATGACTCACGGAGATGCAAGGCAGCAGGCTTTGACTTCCACAGTATAGCATGTCTAGATCCCAACAGCCTTTGAGGCCAGATAAAGCCTTTGATACCCAAATCAAGGGGTGTTCTCTCCTGGCTGCATGAAACTAGTGTTGTGCAGGTTGTTTTCACAGATACAGAGTTGTTTTCACTATTGCTTATGACAGCAGGAATGGGGCAAGAATGGAAGGTAGGGCCTTACCAAGTGTTGGGTCGTACTCCCAGATGAAACGTCTGGTCAAAAACCTCACCACCAAAGCTGCATAGATGGAGATGGAGGGAGAAAGGGACAAATAGAGTATTAACACATTGCTTAGTAATTCTCTGTTGGTAGCATGATCGTTTCGTCTCTTTTGTAGACAATGCAGCTACAACAATGGCGATGCCGATGGTACACCTGAATTAATATAGAGACAATTCAACACAAAAATCAATATATAAAACATAACATGACAATAAGATTATAATCACATTTCAAATAATCATCAAATGAGCATCAGAGAACAACCTGAAAGAAGATATTTCAAAGGATATTCCGTTTCGGCATGTTAGACCTTATCATTACAATTTTACGATGTAGTACTTCTGTATAAGAGAAGACCATTCTATAAAACAATAGTCATTCCCATAGAAATAGATTAGAACATTGGACAATAGGTCGTTCTGAAGGTTGGATCCCAGTTAAAATAATGAGATATCCTGGAGCGCCGTGGGATTGGAGCATTGACCTCCTGACCTTATTGTAATATGATAAGCCCATTGTCTTTAGTGGCTTTAGCCACTTTTCTGAGTGCTGTCTGGCACTGATAAAATTGCTTCAGAGGCAGATTAACTTTCTACCTATGATTAATCCCACTCCCCTCACTTCAGACAGATAATACTTTAGATGTATGATGTTATTATGGGTACACCATAAATTATCATCATAAAAAAGTTGAGTGAGGCAATTCCTCTTTTTATTAGGCTCCTGAGAGACTGTTGATTGTGATTTGATACTTTAAGTGTATGTACAGCCTACTTCATGTGGCATTAACAGAGATGAAATACGTGTTGTGGAGTCTTGTATTTTAGTGTTGACATTATCGGTTCAAAGTCTAGTAACTCAAAGTAAATTAAATCATTGTGGAAACTGCATACCGAAAGGTGTTTGTGAAGGAGATAATATCTTTTGGACAGACAGAACATAAATTGTTTCTTAGATCTGTCACGATACAATAGGATGTGTGAAATCAACAGCATTTGTTCTGGTTTGTTATAGCAGGTTTTTGGACAAATCAAACTTTAGAAGCCCTTTTCCAATTTCTGAAGGAGGGGGAATTTGGCACATTGACTTCCCCGTAACTTCCACATTTCAGTACATCATT
Source organism: Esox masquinongy (assembly GCA_016801175.1). NCBI lineage: Eukaryota > Metazoa > Chordata > Actinopteri > Esociformes > Esocidae > Esox > Esox masquinongy. Next base: position 37,664 of record JACXGI010006492.1, read on the forward strand.
GTTGAGCAAGTTCCTTTTGCATGGCCAGGTGTGGGTGACTTGTGAGTTGAGATTTCTCTTTAGAACCAATGGAATGGTTGAAAATTAACACATCCCAAGGCACGAAAACAAAGTTGCCAACTAACGTAACGCTCCAGAACTTAATAAAGCATCTATTTAGGGAAGACTTAAGTTCTGGGTTAACCAAGTTTAGGTAGATGTGAACGAAATAAGACCTCATGCATTTTATGTGATGTGATATTACTCTATTGGTGGAATTAAGGGTGATCGATTATGTAGAACGCAGTTTCAAATCTGTTAACACTGTTATAAATTCGATGTGCACTCCTGTCATTTGCTTGACCATTCACTTGTGGCATGCATTCAGATGAGTCTAATCTTTCTGGTTCTCTACCTAATCCTCTCCCAGCAATTAAAAAGCTCTTTCCGTCTCTTTCCCACCAGCCCAACGCCACACTCCCCAGAACCCAAAACCTTGCTGGCCACCTTCTGATTTGCCTGAAGTCGTACACTCCTGCTCTGCTTTCTCTACAGCTAATTATACCGTTAGCTACCCCCGATCATTCAGCGCTGCGCACCGCCGCATAATCCAATTAAGACTAGGAGAAATCAAGGCTTACTTTGCGGTATTGGTCTGCCGTTGGCTCTACCCCCTGGAACTCTGCCGTAGGCCCAGGGTTTCCTCTTTCCGCTCCATTCTTTTCCACTGCCTGGTCCTCACTCTAGCCCTCATTAGCGTGTCAGACCAGATGACAGGTACAGACAGGCTTTTCCGCTTGCCTTTCCATTAGCTTGCCAAAAAGCCTGACTAATGGATTGTATGTACTGTAGGTCACTACCTACAGCCACCCAGGGTTTCGCAGGCAAAGAGCCACAGGGTCTCATCGTGTGCATAAGGAAAGGGCACAAAGACCCTCATTCTTACACCTCCCAGACACGTAATCAGAACCCAATGTCCTGGTCTTACGAGTGGAAAATTGAAAGTTGGGAGAATTCTTTTTAACTTCCTCTTAAATTTACAGTTTCAGAGAAGCCAACAGGCTATTGTGACTATTTCATCATAATTTAGGCACTACAAACAAAACCAAAGGAGCAAATCTTGTACTTTTCGCATAGATATAGATTTTATTTGGAATGAGTTAGCCTACACTGGTTGATCTGGAGGCTAGATAAGCAGGGTCCATTTGGTTAACTAGCTAAACAAAAAGTATAAGCACTTTAGTGTCTAGCTCCTGCATACTGAACTTAATGTTATTGACAGGAAATTAATTGGCAAGTCATTTGATTTGGTTGACGAGTTGTGAGGCGTTACTGATTCAAATTGGGTTCCACCCCTTTGATGCAATTTTTCCAACATCATTTCACCAGGCGTTGCATGGCCTGGTCTGAGAGTCTACTATACCTATAACAAATTCATAGACCCTGTCTTGCAGTTAGAGATGTTATTATGATTCATTGCATTGAAATGGGTTTTGGTACTATATTGATTTGATCGATGATGATGATGATTTATCTTTTCTGCAACCCCATTTCCAAAAAGGTCGGGACGCTGTGTTAAATGTTAAGAAAAACAGAATGCAATGATGTGCAAATCATTTAAATCTTATATTCAATAGAAAATACAAACAGCATATCAAATGTTGAAATTGAGAATTGTTATTCTTTCTTGAAAAATGTATGTCCACTTTAAATTTAATGCCAGCAACACATTTCAAAAAAGCTGGGACAGGGGCAACAATACACTGGAGAAGTTGTGTAATGCTAAAAAAAAAACAGAAAAGGAACCAGGCAAGCCTAGTTCAACCAGCCCGCAATTAAGTGATAAATGTTGTTGCCTTCACTGGATTCGAACGCATGTCTCCCAGTTGAGTGGTTGTCTTTAACCACTACACTGCAATGCTATACATTTGCCTAGTGTCGGTATAGCATCTTGACATTAGATCATTTTGTCACGCATTAACATCACGCCAAGTTAGAATATTTCGCTAGACACCATTAAGTATTGTGTTAAACTCACTAACGTTTCTTATTAAATTCACCATCACCACAAACAGCATCTATGAAATGTATGGCTTTTGCCACAAGCTGTTTTAACAGCTTATTAGCCAGTAATGGACTTATTAGTATTTACTAACTTACTACTTGAACTTAACACAGCCAAAGCTATTTCATGGCAAAAAAAGTTTGTTTTTCTTTCATTTGTGAATGACATTGATACAATAACTATCAATATAGGTGACGATAACTGACTTTTTCGTCAAGTGAAAAGACGAGAGAAGTGTAGAAACCCCTACTCTTTTACTGCCCAACAGGTTTTTATCTAGCCTGTATTACCCGAAAAATCATGCACGGATGCGTACTTCGAAAATCCACAAGAAATAGTCGCAATATAAATGTGAACAGCTACTGAAGGTTGTAGCCAGCAAAGTTTTTATCTATCCGGAACAAAGCCTAATGCATAATTTTCTTTGACTGTGACGAGATTCAAACGCGGGACCTATTGGTTGCAGGTCCGCGTCTCTATTGAGTGAGTGAGTGAGTTCCAACCGCTTACGTGGTCCGGCAAAAACCCTGGTGGAATATCTCACAACTAATTAGGTTAATTGGCAACAGGTCAGCAACATGATTGGGTATAAAAAGAACATCCCAGAGAGGACGTCTTTCATAAGTAAAGATGGGGAGGGTTTCACCACTATGTGAAAGCCTGTGCAGGCAAATAGTGCGACAATTTGCAAAGAGTTTGAGGATCCTATTATCTACGGTACATCATATTAAGAGATTCAGTGAATCCGGAGAAATCTCTGTGCAAGGGACAAGATCGAAAACCAATATGGGATGACCGTGATCTTCGGGCCCTCAGGCGACACTGCATTTAAAACAGACAAGATTCTGTAGTGGAGATCACTGCATAGGCTCAGGAATAGTTCAGAAACCCATTGTCTGTGAACACAGTATGTCACTGCATCCACAAATGCAAGTTAATACTCTACCAAGTTAAACTCTTCCATGCAAAGAAGAAACCATACATGTATATAAACAAGATCCAGAAACGCCGCCTTCTTCTCTGGGCTCATTTAAGATGGACTGAGGCGAAGTGTAAAACTGTCCTGTGGTCTGATGAATCAAAATTTGAAATTATTTTTGGGAATTATGGACGTTGCGTCCTCCGGACTAAAGAGGAGAGGGACCATCCGGCTTGTTATCGCACAGTTCAAAAGCCAACATCCGTAATGGTATGGGGGTGCATTAGTGCACATGGCATGGGTGACACCAATAATGCTGAACAATATATAGAGGTTTTGGAGCAAAATATGCTGCCGTCTAGATTACGTCTTTTTCAGGCAAGGCCTTGCTTATTTCACCAATGCCAAACCACATTCTGCATGTACTAAAACAGCATGGCTCCATAGTGAGAGAGTCTGGGTGCTAAACTGGCCTGCCTGCAGTCCTGACTTGTCAACCACTGAAAACATTTGGTGCATTATGAAACGAATAACACGACAAAGGAGACCCCGAACTGTTGAGCAGCTGAAATCCTATATCAAGCAAGAATGGGAATACATTTCACTTTCAAAACTACAGCAATTGGTCTCCTTAGTTCCCAAACACTTGTTAAAAGAAGAGGTGATGCAACACAGTGGTAAACATGTCCCTGTCCCAACGTTTTTGAAACATGTTGCTGGCATCAAATTCAAAATGGCCATGCATGTTTCCCAAAACAATAACATTTCTAGATTTCAACATTTGATATGTTGCCATTTGTACTTTTTTCAATTAAATATAGGGATAAATGATTTGCACATCATTGCATTCTGTTTTTATTTGTATTTTACGTAGCGTCTAAACTTTTTTGTAAACAGGGTTGTGTATGGTGCAACTTTAACATAGTTAAGTAGGGCTGTGTGACGGTAATACGATAAACTGCGGTATTTAGAAATAATGACAATATGAATTTCAACACCATCAGTAACTAACCTGGTTAAATGAGGGTAAAAAACCAAGGGAAAGTATGGATGTTGCTGTTGCTGAGGCATTACAGTATCAATATTGGGTATTCATCTGTTTTCCTTACAGGATCAATATTGGGTATTCATCTGTT
>JACXGI010006493.1:0-14208 GCA_016801175.1 Esox masquinongy
TTAACATTTTAAAGTACAAAAAAGAAAAAACGTCAATAAAATAGGAAGTTTATTTTAATCAAATAGCCAGTTGGAACAGTTGGAGTTGCAACGTTTTTTAAATAATACCTGCAAACGGTTAGCAGTGACAATCACAAAGTTATAGTTTACCTTATTATTTGTTCGACAGCTTGCTAGACATTTGATTTCGAACGAATATATTAGCATGTTAATTTATCTTTGCTTACAAATAAATTAACATGACAGGAAACGTTTTCACGAAAATCACATGCCAATTGCTTAAAACATTTAGAACAGTAAAGAATAAAATAGGAATGTTATTTCTTAACCAAATAACTATAGACCAAGACATTGTAAACTGTAGAGAGAATCTGAGGAAAACTAATGAAAAACGTGTTGAGTCATGGCAATGCTTGAAGAAATGTCAATTTGAGCAATTTCGAGTTTCCAATTATATTTTATTTCTATGCTAGGCCTCGTATACTAAAATGCAGTTTATGTTATGTATAAGCAATCAACCACTCTTGCCCAAGTTCCGACAATATTTTCAAGAGTAAAGACCGATATCCTAACCCGCACATTCCAAAAAATACAGTATTTTCGCTTGAGACATATGGTGGAAACATTTTATTCTCGGTCACAATCAAGGACGGGTGTGAGGTAGGCTTATAGAGAGGTCATATGAATGACTTGCAGCTGTGACACCAGCGCCACTGCCGGCAACTGTAGGGTCAGGTCCCTATACTAGAAGCGCCGGAAAGGGGTACATTTAACCCATAGGTACCTTAAAAAATGTTTTCGCGACACTCGATAAACTTACAGGAAGCTCCTTTAGGAATACTCCTAGAAATGCATGCTTAATCCCCCAGTATTTTTTAAATGTAAGCATAACTACTGGAAAAGCGAATTTAAAGCTATTTTGTCCGAATTTCTGCCAGACGCGCTATTCGCCATTTTTATTTTATTTTTTAAAGCTGTAAGTCTCCTACTCTGTCATCAGGTGTTGCAAAGAAATTGCTTATTTGCCATCAGATGACGTTTTGGTAATATTCATTAGTCTGAATGCATGTGTGTGCGCGTGTGCGTGTGCGTGTGCGTGTGCGTGTGCGTGTGCGTGTGTGTGTGTGTATATATGTGTGTGTGTGTCAGGGTTTACGTTAGCCGGCAAATGATGGCGGTATCATGAGTAGTTGTCCGGCAAATGAAAATATCAACGGCCAAAATGTCCGGTGGGAAATATGTCAAATAAATAAATAAATAAATAGATTAAGAGCATATTAAATAACCTAATATTGTGTGACCTATATATGTTGCCAAGAAAAGGTGTTTCAACGTTTAATATGCAATGGGACAACATATATTTATATCCATAAATTTCAATGGGCATTATCTAATTAGGAAATATGGTAATATGGAAATGACTAAATTCGACTTACACATGCTTTTTCTTTTGTCGATCAGAGTTGATGCAACAAATATAAGTGAACTGAAATGTGTTTGTCTAATAATAATGTTGCGAAATTAGGCTACATTAAGGTGCATTGCAAAACAATTCTAAACTGTATTTAAACATACTTAAATTAAGAACCAAACGAGTTTCAATAAATGATCTAAGCATAACTTGCCGCAGATTATGTCAAACATGCTTCTGCAGGCATTTGCTGGAAACAGATGTAATTCGCGTTGTATTTGTTGAGATGTTTCTAACATTGACCCGAATTCCCTTATTCAAATTGTAAACATGGTTTTGGAATACAAATATTTTGCCAGAAGATCGTTTGCTATAAAAAATAATTGCGATCTGGCTCAAATAATTGTGATCGTGTTATAATATTGCTTACCCCGCAAATATTGTGAAGAGTTCATTCTCCAGACCAATTTCAATAAAACACATTTGTTGGATCATAGCTTTTGTGTTTTTTTGCTGTTTAAATGTGGGATATTATATGGCTATTTAAAAAATATGTCCGGTAGGATATGACCGAATTTCTGGAATTATAACGACCATATTGGCCATCAAAAATAGTATATCGTAAACTCATAAAGTATACTATATGTTCATCAGTATAGCCTACGCCTTACAGTAAGGCTTGTTACTAAAAAGGAACCGTAACGCTGTTAAAATTATAAGTCTCCAATATGAAAGACTGTGCTACCTAGCTGGTTTTATCAATCGAGTTGGATCTATACCCCACATTTTGGGTCAGCTTGGACGATAGGCTACCGGTAGACAAATGTAGGCTACTGATCTACGTCGATTGATGAAATCTTTGTAAATGGTTAATAGGCTATATTACGTAAGGATAATGTGATTTGTTTTCTAAAAGCAAATTAACACATTGTGTAAGTCGATGCGGCACAGATGGCAACAATAATTTACTATTCAATAGGCTATAACAGCCTATCAAAACCACAGAGAGAAATTAACAATTTTATTGATCAACTGAACGGGCGGGAGCTGTTAGGAAAATTGTATTCATGGTACAATTTCTTTAGCATTTAGTGCTATAAAGTAGTGAAGTGAGTGTGTGGCTGGAGTTCACTGTGTAGACGTGGCTCGATCGCGTCTTCACATCGTCTGTAAACCTAGTTTGCTGATATGAAACTTGAAGCATGCCATTTTCCCATTATAACTGAGATGTTGTTAGAGTTTGATTGGAATTGAATTAAGATATCATATCTCAAAGCGTGAGAAGCTTTTTTTCCATTTTCTGTTTAGCCTATTTTTTATTTATATATAATAATTCACTTTTAATAACAGTCAAATTCAACAACTCTTGTGTATTTATTGAATTGTGCTTACATAAATTGCTCACAATGGACCGTGGAATTCTGGGAGATGGGATCGTTTACAAGTTGATGCCTTCCTCCCACACATAAGCGACAGGGTGATATTTATGGAAGGAAACAGCGCCTCTTTGTAATCCAAAACTGTTCTGAAGTTCCTATTTTCTTTATCTAGTTTATTTAATTTAGTTATTGTAACAGTAAAAATGCTGAGAGACAGATGTGTTTCACATTTTCAAGAAAATCTATGAACAACAACATCCCGCAATATCAATCAGTGGTTGATTCTAGGCTATATACATGATATTGTATACAATTATAGTGTACATACAGTATAGTGTACATGATAGTTAGATTATTCAACTTCAGTGTCACTTGAACAGTGTACATGATAAACACCTTAATTTTAGGCCATCTATATGCATTTGCAAGGCTATAACTCATCTTTCTCTTTTCCAAGAAATGTTTTTTATTTAAATTAGTCAGCAGAATGGAGTCTTCACAATCTTTGGAACTGAGCTTAGGCTAGGACTGGGCTGTGGCGAATATTACATAACTGCCTGTTCGCAATTATTTGAGCCAGATCGCAATTATTTTATAGACGATAACGATCTTCTTGCACAATATTTTGATTCCAAAATCATGTGTCCAATCGGAATAAGGGATTCTAGGCCAAAGTTAGAAACGTCTCAACAAATACCACGCGAATTATGTCCTTTCCATAGGTCTACTTTTCTGCTCTGCGCAAAGTTATAGGCTCAGATCATTTCCTGAAACTCGTTTGCTTTTTAATTTCAGTATGTGTAAACCTAGTAGGCCTATAGAATTTATTTGTAAGCAAAGATAAATTAACATGCTATTATATTGCTTCGAAATCAAATTTCTAGCAAGCTGTCGAATAATAAGGTAAGCTATGAATTTGTGATTGTCACTGCTAACCGTTTGCAGGTGTTATTTAAAAAACGTTGCGACTCCAACTGTTCCAACTGGCTATTTGATTAAAATAAACTTCCTATTTTTTTGAAGTTTTTTTCTTTTTTGTACTTTAAAATATTAAATGTGTCCGAGGAGGTGAATATAAACGTTAAATGTTCCTTAAAATTATTTTCATTCCCATTGCTCATACAACTACAGGGCAGTTTGAAATATAATGGTGTAAGGATCACTGGAGAACATTCTAGCGACACCCGACAATGTTCACTATCTTACGGATACTTTGAACGAGTGTATTCGTTTCAACACACATCCTTCATCAACGAAAATGTACACACTAAACAGAATAAGTAAATTGAACACTAGAACCACCAAGACAGGCCTATATATGCATTCATTCCTGATTAGTGTGAACTAGCCTACAACACAATCAAATGGCCATTACAAACCTATTTCTATAGGGATTTCTGTTAGGTTAATACATACATAATATTAATCTGCGTAGACCAGCCTATTATCTCTGGATGAACTGGTGATGATGGATGGGCTACTATGACTACAAACATACGATAAACTACGAAAAAATACATGCATAGACTTCACACACTGCAGCTCCGATTGTTATACATAATGGCTCCGGGTAAAATAACCGTCTTATTTGATTCAGTAATGTCTGTCCGGGTGTTTCCATATTAGCCCCGGATATTTGATCAAGGTCCGAATTTGTTTTATAGAGAGGTCAAATGATGCAGTAGGCATATTCTAAAGACGACAGCGGACTAGAGCTCAGTTCATATAAACGCGGCGGTACATTCGTTTTGAATAGCGGAGGGTTGTTAGGCTGAGAATTAGTATACTAGCTGCTAATGGTCACTACTAGTGAGCAACGCTTTCTCTTTTTACAATGCGAGAAGTTCAACTTAAGCGCTTAAACAAGACTACAACTTGTATTCGTTGTAATGTTGCCTGGATTGAATATTTTTGGACAATCTTGTTTTGTATTACATACAATGTTTTATCATTTGAGCAAAATGTCATGGCACACTTGATGCGTCCTCACCTTGCCAACGTGCTACTATTCAGCCGATTGCTCACTGTTCTGACTTAACGCTTTGGCATTCAAAGGTTGCCTTGCTTTAAGGTTTCAAATAATTATTAATGAACAATAATAGGCCCATCACTGGACGGAATCAAAGAACGATGGGCTGTAGCAACCATTACATGGCCTTTTAATGCTGCTGCATAATGAATTTGGCCTAATTAGACATAATAATGATTATCTCGTTTGAACGACTTAGTATCTTGTTTGAACGACTTAGTATCTCGTTTGAACGACATAGTAAAAAAAAAAATGATGAAAAAAAAAATTAAATTTGTTCAAACGAGATACTAAGTCGTTTGAACGACTTAGCTAAAAAACAATTAGTAGTAAAAAAAATCTAAAAAAAATTTTTTTTTTCAAAATTTGTTTTTTTTTTTTTTACTACTTAATTTTTTTTACTAAGTTGTTCAAACGAGACACTAAGTTGTTCAAACCAGATAAACTTAGTCTCTGGGCCCAAATTTTTTTTTTACTACTTGGGCTTCAGGGCTTCCGTAAAAAATTAACATTGTATAAGAGAAATTATATTAACAACAGAGACAACACTTCCACAATGCCTTCTTAGCTCTGTTGAATTTTTGGATTGTCATGTTGATGCACGTAGTGTGGTACCATCGTTGGCAATCAGTACATGCAATCTGCAAAATCAATAACAAAAGGCTATAAGGCTGACAGTAGTAGCACAGACTATTTCTAACTACTGCTGAGAGATATTCACGTCTGTAATGAAAACACAGTCATTTATGTAAACTTAAAGAAATAAAGTTTTGTTAGAAACATCACTAACCCAGTTTGTAATCGCATTGTCAGCAAGAGGTGTTTGGACCGCACACATGGAGCAGTTTTCTTCTTCTGTTTTGAACACTGAAAGAAATTTTATATATTCCAACATTTCACTTGAATGTATTAATCCTAAATAATTGTCATAGTTACACCAAACACAATTTTGGGGTCTGATTTTGACCTCAATTTTATCACCTCCTAATTTTGTCATGTCCAATTTACAATTATGGGCTTGCCTCATCACAACAGCTCAATGGAAGAATGTGAAGACGTTTCCTCTAAGCAGATCTCTTATAATAATGATTATCTCTTATGTCCTTGACCTAACACAATACGTCGCTAGACTGCAACGTGACAAGGCTGACTAATTGTCTACCTGTTTCAGTGGTGAGCCAATTTGCGTTGCCTTATGCTGGACCACTGGGCATTGTTGTTGTCATTGTGGCCAGACTAAAACATCTGGCCACAAAGATACAGTGGTACTATGAGAAAGTACCATTGCTCCACCAAAACACCAGATTTTGATGCATTTTATTACTGCTTACTGTACTTAAATGTAAATGTTGAATTCTTCATACAGGCAAGACCAATATCAATACCAAGCTTTTCTACATACCAGAGGCATCAATAATCTCACATGCCATCTGCTGTCGTAGATGTGCCAGGTCTTTCTTTGAGGGGTCAATGATCATTTGTGAAGGGATATTTGGAAGACTCTCCACTACCTTTGTTGCCATCTGTTAACACAAAGAAATGATATAATGGAACTTGATTGGTGTCTGTAAATCTATAAAATAAGGGATATTCCACCTGTTAAATGGTAAGATTAAGCTTTATTTACTATTGCTAATAAAAAGAGCTCACCTGCTTAACAAATAGCCCACAACTGAAACCATCCTGTTGGGTGGTATGGCTGATGGTGCCACCTTGCCACTTCACATCCACCCAATCGTGTCTCCCATGACGGTGTAGACGCATTTTGAAGTATTGTCTTTGACAGGAGAACATAAACAACATATTACTTGATGAATTAAATGCATACTTTTGCTATTTATTACAAATTAATGTGTAATGTAACATTAAGAGGTGAAATCTAACATAAACATGTGAACAAGTTGAATTTTCTGTTACCGAAATCAAGAGGCACCATGATTGGAGTCATCTTGCTCAGCAATGCCCTGGGGATCCACAACCATCACTTGTGCAGATGGGGCATGGAGTTACTATGATTAACTAATGTCATTCATTAAACTATTGTTAACTAAATGTCTAATATAACCAAAAAAATCAGAAATCTGATTTTTATGTAAGTTAATAAATCTCACCAAAAACTTCCAATGGCTTTGATCAACATTAAAAAAACGTATGACTTCGTCATGAACTTCAAAGTCAACCTGAAACAAAACTACGTATAAATACATTTTATTCAAACTAAGACACATTACTGTTGTTCCTAATGTTGTTCCAATATTTAATATCTACCTTTGCAAGGCTGTGGTGTGTCATTTCTTCTCTCTGTCCTAACACAGTGTCCCCCGCAGAATAGTGGTTTAGTATTAGAACTATCTTACCAATGCCTCTGATGTTCACCATGGCTTGGAAGTAGCATTCCATTGCCTGAATAAGATTTCACAAAAACAAACAGATTTTTAATACTTTTAAAAAGTAAAATACAATTCTGTCTAATAACTTAGTAGTGCAAATGATATTCCTCTAAATGTTTATGTATCTATAGTGGGTAATTTCACAGCTTGCCATCTATTCAGGTGTCCTGGTGTTTTCTTACAGGTTCTTTTAAATATGAAAGTTGTTTAAAAATGAATATTGATTCAATTAGAGAATGGAGGAATTTAATGTCCACTACATGGTCTCAAAATGCCTAAAGACCAAGAAATATTGAACCTAACTGAAAAAACAACATGTGAAGGGACTTTTTAAGTCATTGAGAACTGATGCAGAAAATGCAACCATAATGATATTTTTTTATGTTTCAAAAATGTTTCATCTACCCACCAAAAGTAAATTAATTGAAAGTGAAAAGTAAACCTGAAATGCACTTTCAAATATCCTACATGGAATTCCTCAGGCAATTTATTCATTTTTCGCTTAACTATAGTTCCACTGGTCATTTTAAGCGATATGTTGTTACAGTGACGGTAAAAATGTGCATTTCATTACCTCAGGTGCAGGTTGAATGTCAACTTTTTGTCCTGTGACTGGACCACTGCCACCACAACCTCTGTACTTTTTTGTTTCCATAGAGTTTTGATCTGCAATACATAAACAAAGTATTATATATGTACCACATTTGAATAGGCATACCTAGAATACCAGGGACGCCGACAGGAATGACAGGGCCCGGGACAAAATTTAACTTTTAAGGACCCATTCCACGGGCCAAAAAATTAATTAATAGTAATTATATTACTGTCCGAAAAACAGGTCATAAACGTTTTATTGTTTAATGTTTTAATTCATAACTAGGCCACATTCAAATCCCTTTGTTTTCAACACAGGTAATTAATTATGTCACATCTTTTCAATTCATAACCTACTCAGGCCCAATCAGCCATTACTTAACTGCTACACATATTTAGACATTCCCTTTTAGATTTGTTCTTCCATTTCTGTGCTCCTAGTTTTGGTTGCATGGTGGCAATATTTTAGCCAGATAGCTACAGTACTGTAGTTAGACAAATTTATTGGTTAAATTTGAACATTTTTTAAGCTGCACTATGTAGGATTTGTTTCAGCAAAAAAAAATAATTACAGCATTTTGCAATTACTCACCCGTCAGAAAGCGGTTCCGCACCAATGCCCGATAGAGAATCACGTTCCGAATAAAAATATGAAAAATGGAATTAACTGTACCGAAAAAGTTCGACAACGTTCTTCTTAGCCTTGCTAGCGTTAGCTTAGGGTTCCTGGTAGCTAGCTACAGAGAGTTGGTCTAAGTCTTCTTTCGCTTTGCCGTTTTCGTAGTGTATGCTGTAGTAGACAAGGGAGGAACTGACTGTCGTCCTGGTCTCTAGCTGCCATTATAGTTTCTTACGGTAAGCAAACTTTGCTCCTTACGGCATACTTATGCTATATGTAATATCATCCAAGCGTTCACAAAATAAGCCAAGGAGGAAAGCCTGCCTCACAGAAGGCGATAGGCTGGAACGGGATTGGCTGGGAAGTAGCGGCGTGCTCCAGAAATGATAGAATGACATTCCACTGGCACTTTTTTTCTGAATAAATCCTACCTAGTGCAGCTTTAACAAAGTTATGTTGGCTGTTGGTGTTAGGGTATCACTCTGATTGGCTGTTGGTAGAACAAACCATTTTTACAGAAAAAGGTTTAATCATAATGCTGTATAAAAAAAAAGCAGCAAAGAGTAAAAAACATGAATCCCTTCATCAATGCAGTTCTTCTGTTTAGTAACTGTTAACCTTCTCGATAGTACTGAATAATAACATTGACTGACAAATTAATAATTATATTTAAACCAACCAAATGCCCCCCCCCCCCCACAGGCCTGGGCCCGGGACAACGTTCACGGTTGTCCCCCCCTGTCGGCGTCACTGTAGAATACATACACACATGAATTTTATATAATTTTTTTTTTAATGACTATTAGTCTTTATTGTATACCTCTTCTGGAGAGTTCCTCATCTCATCTTTGCAAGGGTCTTGTTTGTACTTTTTTTCATCACCTTTTGTTGTCATCATTTTGCATGGTTTCCTGGCATCTGTCTTTGTTTTTGCAGGCCCTGTGGTTTGTATTGTCTGTGACCCCTTCCCTTCAGAGTAGTCCTGTCTTATGCGTTCTCTTGTTTTTTGTTTGATTCTATACACTGTTTCTTAGATTTCTTTCGAATTGCGGGTGTGGGTATTTTGAGTGGAGGTTCGAAGTACTTGGACTTCTTTGCAGGGGTAATATTTTGTTCTCTCTTTGCCCACTGCTCTTCAGCCTGGTCAAATCTTCCTTTGTGGCAGTGTTGAGGAGAATAGATAAAGTGAGATTCTGAGAAGCCATGACGTAAGACATGCTCCATGTACCTGCCTTGCAGAGAGGCATACATTTTCTGTATGTATTCAGCAGGCCTTAGAATTTTTTTTTGTTAGAATTGAATGTTTCACAATCCGGAACCATTTCCCTTGTTGGGGTTTCCCTTGTTTGGGGTTTCAGTTGGGCTTTTCTGAGTGGGATTTTGGGTTTGACTATTGTGGGATTTCGGTTGATGTCCCCGAGCATTATGCCACTCCACAATGGGAACAGACCCAAGTAGTTTTCAAAGAGTACCTCCATGATTGCTGGACAGTATTTATTTTTCCAGTTTTTAATTCTGATATTTGTGTAGACTGTGCCTGGTCTGAAATAGCCTTGATGTCCTTGGTGAACATCGACTGCCCAAAAACAGTGTTGACATTACTTGGAGCTTCATTTATTTATAGCACTTTTAGTCCAGAGCATCAACATCATTTATTTTCTCCTTTCTAATCAATGCATTAAGCACAGAGATGCTCTTATCAACCACATTGGTCACTTCAGTAGCTGTTTCCAGTGCTGCATCCAGGCTGAGTTCAGCAACAGAGCAAAACAATAAGTTGCGTACTCTTTTAAGCCTTTGTCATTTGGTTTCTTCCCAAAAGCCAGAGAAACTGCCTTGAGGATGTGGGCAGAACAGAGGTGCAGCACTGTGAACTTCATGTCACTCTGACTTATTCCTTTGGTGACCAACTTGTATGCTCTCTCCAAGTAGGAAGTGATGTTTTCTTTGTTAAATTTTCATCATTTGTAAATGACAGAAGAACACTCTGGATGAGTGCCCAGCTGTAATCTGTCTCCACTTGATGGATCCTACGGGTAGTGATTTGTGATATTTTTTTGGTGGTTTCCATCAGCCAGAAACGTATAGGTGGGATTGAGTGTTGGTTTGAAATGAACTCGGATATGGGGAGCTGAGGCTTGTATTTGCTCATTCCTGGTAGAACAAGAGCATAATAAAGAACCCTTTTTTGTTGGTCTGGAATTCTTGAAACAACCCCACCGGTAGCATCCAGGTACAATGTAACTGGTGACGGTTGTTTCAGGTGTTCTGCCACAATTCCCAAACCAGTTTGAGTGTACAGGTGTACACCAAATGGATCCACCTGAAGGTTTTGGATATAACCATCCCTAATGATGCCACACTCCTTAAGGATTTTTTGGGTTAGAGCCAACTCCAGAGTAATGTCATCATGGAGATGTGTGCTTCTTCTGCACTCTGATGAAATTGTCTTAAGGACATCTTTTGTTAGGCTCCGTGCTATGTTTCCAGCCAAAATCTCTTTGCAAGTTGGCCATAATAATAATTGCTGATCCCTTGGGTGATTTTCTTAGCTATTTTCCCATGATGTATATAGCTTGCGGGTCTAAACCTACGTTCATTTCGAGAGTGTGTGACTTCACCAATTCTTCTTATTTTAATTCTTATCTGTTGACATGATGCAGAGGGCTTGTGTTCTCTTCTTAAGTTATATATTGCTTTGCAGTCTTTGAATGTGCAAATAGCTGAGACCTTGAGGTATGGGCACATCATCTGGTGGCTGTGTCGGACCTTGACATGTTGGTACTTAAATGAGAGAGTGCAGCATGGATTTATTTTCATAAACTCTTTGTAGAGTGCCTGTGTCCATGGCCTTTGTAGTTTGCATGTGCTTGGACTGGTTTTACTTTGTCCCATTTTTCTCTTATGATTGCAATTGAGAAAAACTTTTTTCCAGGATCAATGTTTCTGTAGTTTTTTTCTACACCATTTGATGTACCATCCTCTCTCTCTGACCACAGTTCTTCTCTCTCTGATCTTCCACCTTCTCTCTCTGATTGTTCATCTTTTCTTTCTGGTTCTGTATCCTCTCTTTCAGATTCTACACCTTCTCTTTCTGACACCTGCTCCTCTCTTTCAGATCCCCTCTCTTCTCTCTCTGAATGTCCATCTTTTCTTTCTCATTCTGTATCCTCTCTCTCTGATTGTCCATCTTCTCTTTCTGATTCTGTGTCTTCTTTCTCTGATTGTCCATCTTCTCTTTCAGATTCTGTATCCTCTCTCTCTGATTGTCCATCTTCTCTTTCTGATTCTGTATCCTCTTTCTCTGATTGTCCACCTTCTCTTTCTGATTATGTATCCTCGTTTTCTGACTGTCCACCTTCTCTTTCTGATTCTGTATCCTCTCTCTCTCTGATTGTCCATCTTCTCTTTCTGATTCTGTATTCTCTCTGATTGTCCACCTTCTCTTCCTGATTCTGTATCCTCTTTCTCTGATTGTCCACCTTCTCTTTCTGATTCTGTATCCTCTTTCGCTAATTGTCCACCTTCTCTTTCTGATTCTGTATCCTCGCTTTCTGATTGTCCACCTTCTCTTTCTGATTCTGTATCCTCTCTCTGATTGTCCACCATCTCTCTCTGAATCTGTATCCTCTCTTTCTGTTTCTACACTTTCTCTTTCTGACACCTGCTCCTCTCTTTCAGATCCTCCTTCCTCTCTCTCTGATCCTTTATCCTCTCTCTGATCCTCTATCCTCTCTCTCTGATCTTCTGTCTTTCTCTCTAACTGAAACTAAGTCATAAAACAATGGATTACTGTAGGTTTAACCATTTCTGAAATAGAAACATACCAAACTATAGGTTCAAAATGTGATAGTTGAAAACTTAAAGTGATCATGCCTTTGCTAAATTTTCTATTTTATGGTACCTAATGACACACAACTGTGTTTAACATATTTTCTATTTCACTCTTCACCTCTCACTACAATATTGAGTTACATGACAGAAAATGCTGTCCATTATACAATACAGGGAGATGAGATCAGCTGGGATTTCTGCTAAACATTGGTGTGAAATGCTGAGACCATGTGTTACGGCAGTTGAACCAACATATTTTCCACTACATCAGACGGAGCAGTAAATCTGAGTATTCTGAGGATGTTCCAACAACCAGGTGTTTCTAGTTACTTGGGTGTGTTCAGACATATTGTTCGTGCATGCATAAAAAAAATTTTAATGTCTAATCTTGAAGTCTAATCTTTTGGAGTCTGCTCTTTTTGTCTGAAAAATATCTTAAAAAACACCCACTTGCCCAAAACAATACATTTCAACATCATTAAAAAGAAAGAAATAATGTTGGTAGTAGGGATGAAACAATAAGAAAATTCTACTTTGATACCAACATCCGATATTTTTATGAAAATACCGGCCAATGAAAATACCAATGTTCGGGCATCGCTGTACCTGTCTACCTTTTACAAAAACTATGCTTTGAATCAGGCTCTGAATTTCAGGAAATGCAAATACTATCATATTTCTATATATAGTAATAAAAACAGTGTGATAATGAAAGGAAAATGTATAAATAATATGATCATAAATACACATCATCTTTCTGTTATTGTATTTGATACATTGCCTGGATATACATGTAGTAAACTAGCTACAGTGGATATAAAAATTCTTGTGATGTAAAAGAATGTGACAAAGATAAATCATGTCAGAACTTTTTCCACCTTTAATGTGACCTATAACGTGAACAATTCAATTGAAAAACAAAATGAAATCATTGAGGGGGAAAAATAAAAAATACTCAACCTGGTTGCATAAGTGTGCACACCCTTAAACTAATACTTTGTTGAAGCACCTTTTGATTTTATTACAGCATTCAGTCTTTTTGGGTAGGAGTATATTAGCATGGCACATCTTGACATGGCAATATTTGCCCACACTTCTTTGCAAAAGCGCTCCAAATCTGTCAGATTGCGAGGACATCTCCTGTGTACAGCCTTCTTCAGATCACCCCACAGATGTTCAATTGGATTCAGGTCTGGGCTCTGGCTGGGCCATTCCAAAATGTTAATCTTCTTCTGGTGAAGCCATGCTTTTGTGGATTTGGATGTGTGCTTTGGGTCGTTGTCGTGCTGAAAGGTGAACTTCTTCATCTTCATCTTTCTAACGGACGCCTGAAGGTTTTGTGCCAAAATTGCCTGGTATTTGGAACTGTTCATAATTCCCTCCACCCTGACTAAGGCCCCGGTTCCAGCTGAAGAAAAACAGCCCCAAAGCATGATCCTGCCACCACCATGCTTCACTGTGGGTATGGTGTTCTTTGGGTGATGTGCAGTGTTGTTTTTGCGCCAAACATACCTTTTGGAATTATGGCCAAAAAGTTCAACCTTGGTTTCATCAGACCATAACACATTTTCACACGTGCTTTTGGGGGACTTGATGTTTGTTTTTGCAAACTTCAGCCGGGCTTGGAAGTTTTTCTTTGTAAGAAAAGGCTTCCGTCTTGCCACCCTACCCCATAGCCCATTCATATGAAGAATATGGGAGATTGTTGTCCCATATTCTATGGGAGATGTGGCACACAGCCAGTACTTGCCAGAAATTTCTGCAGTTCCTTTAATGTTGCTGTAGGCCTTTTGGAAGCCTCCCTGACCAGTTTTCTTCTCGTCTTTTCATCAATTTTGGAGGGACGTCCAGTTCTTGGTAATGTCTCTGATGTGCCATATTTTCTCCACTTGATGATGACTGTCTTCACTGTGTTCCATGGTAAATCTAATGCTTTGGAAATTCTTTTGTAC
>JACXGI010006493.1:14308-41878 GCA_016801175.1 Esox masquinongy
CTAAGAAAATGTCAGGAAAATCCTACTAGAACAGCTGAACTTTATTTGTGATTAATCAGAGTCACTTTAAATGATGGCAGGTGTGTAATGACTTCTATTTAACATGAGTTTGAATGTGATTGGTTAATTCTGAACACAGCCACATCCCCAGTTATAAGAGGGTGTGCACACTTATGCAACCAGATTATTGTAAGGTTTTTATTTTTCATTTTTCCCTCTCGTAGATTTCAGTTTGTTTTTCAATTGAATTGTTCACATTATAGGTCACATTAAAAGTGGAAAAAGTTCTGACATGATTTATCTTTGTCTCATTCTTTTACATCACAAAAACCTGGCATTTTAACAGGGGTGTGTAGACTTTATATCCACTGTATTTACACAATCCATTTGGCCAAATGAAAAGCAATCATCCAATTCGGATAATTATATTGTGCTCTATAATTGTCACTTACCAATTACTAACCAATATATTCATCCCTAGTTCAAAATGTTGTCAATCCTATGACATGAAACCAATATGAACTGATACAGACTCAAAGAAAAAGTGAGAATCTGTACTGAGAGTAAAACATGCTTAACTCTACAAATAATTCTGAAGTGCACTGTATGTTCTGTTTTTCTAGATGTAGATTCCACTATGGCTGAATTTTTTAACTGAACACCAATATTCTGTACATAATGACACCTACCTTTCCTCATTCCAGCACCTTTAGTTTTCCTGGCAACAGCGCTACCTCTGGCACTGTTGGGTATTCTCAGGGCTTCTTCTCTGACCCCTCTCCTATCCTTACTCCATACCACATAACCATTTTTCCATTTTTTTTTAGTTGTAACCAAATAATTGCAGTGTTAGAACAGACCATGCTCTAGAGTTTGAGTCAACTTCTTTTTAAATTTGAGCTTGGCAAATCCGTTTAAAACAGCGACTCTACCACCTGCTTTTGTCCACAGGTCAGTTTGTACAAAAGTGTGTCCCTTTCTCACACGCACCATAGCTTCTATATACAGTCAATATTATTTTTCTACAACCTTAAAAGCTCCATCATGAGTACATTTTTTTTAAATAAACAAGAAATCATGAAGATAAAACAAAAATAATGGCTTAGTGGACAAAAATGAAAATTAATAGGATACAACCAACTGGATTGTTTAGGATGTGTATTGCTCTGCAGACCATTCAAAATAGCAACACTTCCTATACAGGAATTTACCTTAGGTAACTATTTGTATCCTAAAAGCACATCTTTGTTAGCTGATATTACACACTGCCCCCTAGTGGTTTGGTGGGTAACTGTTATTGCTAAACAATAATCGCAGTCCCTTTCTTGTGTGAAGAAAGCAGGCCCGGCACCAGGATAACATGACTGAGGGTGCATTTTGTATAAATGAGGGGGCATGTCTAATCACTGCGTGCACCCCCACAGACGAAGAATTTAGAAGCGTAATATATGCTTTTCATAGTCATTGTATACTTTTTGTAAGAGCTATGGAAATGAATTAGTTCCATCAAATTTTGAAACTTCAGATATTGAAGAAATCAAGGGTTTGCATTGTTCCTCACCCTCCCCTGATCAAGAATATGTACTTTCTATAATCATGGCATATCTACTGTTGGAGCTATTGAAATGAAGTTCCTTCCAATTTTTAAACTTCAGATATTGAAAAAATCAATGGTTTGCATTGTTCCTCACCCTCCCCTGATGAAGAATATACCATTTGTACAGTCATGGAATATCTTGTTGGAGCTATTGAAATGAAGAAGTTCCTTCAAATTTGCAATGTTCCCCCCTCCCCTGATCAAAAATATATACTTTTCATAGTTATTATATACTTTTTGTAACATGGAACAGAACGTAACTGTGCGCATTAATGATGACACTTGGCACATGGGTAGCGATATTTTGCACTTTATTAGCAGGATTTGCACAGAACATTTTTCACATTGCATATTTGCACATTTTCTATGAAGCATTTAGTGATGCAAGTTATTGTTATAGCATACTTGTTGTCTGCCGGCAGATGGAGTACTCAGCGCCACCTGAAAGGGAGTGCGGCGGTAGATTAAGCTCCACTGTGTGTATGTTTAGTAATAATTGACAACGGAACAGTTAAGTCAGGTTCTGTTTGAATTTATCCTGTTAAATCTACTTGTCTAAGTGCGTATATATCGTAGTAGGAATGTGCTAGGGCAATAGTCGGTTGAACATTGTTTAAATTGTTTGTATAATCACTTACTAGTCCTGTCTTGTGTCTGCTCCAGGGTGTTCGGCCGAAAGAGTCCCCTGGTGTACGAACACCGTGATAAACGTTCCGGGAGAGACCAAGTGGTAGGCTACGAGCGGGGGGTGATTTGTTAGTTTGTATTTAAGTATATTTATTGTAATTATGTTTTATGTGTTTTTTTAGATGGTAAATAGCAGGAAGTGAATTATTACATATATTATGTATTAAATTATATTCTACATGTTGTCTAAGATGCTTTAGTCATGTGAGAATATTGTGAGAACACCTACTCATTGAACCATCCATTCTAGTAAACCTGGAACACAGTATAAAGGGCGCCAGTTTTCACCAATCTGTGTTGTTGGTTAGGTCTCACTTCCCGGGTTGCTACCTGTCTGTATGTGAAACTGGTGTTTCTGAATAAAAATCAGCATGCTTTGGTATACCACACTATCGCTTTGGCCTCTTTGTTTACTGCATCATCCAGCTGCTAAAGGGTCTTTTTATTTCTAACTTACATTTAAATTGTCAAGAATGTTTAATTATACCTAACAGTAGTAAGATGTGTTGATTGGTAACTGAAAATTGAATTACTTTTGTAACTATTTCAAAAATACTATCCAGCCGGCCAAAATGGGCCAGCAAAGTAGTTATTTGTGCCTGTGCCAGATTACGAAACAACTGGAAGATGTTCGAGTTTATAATGCGATGATTATTTTTTTCAATCTCAATTTTTTTTTGCAATTGCCCGATTGGGACAGTGACTTGCTACTTTTATTAGACCGAATTGACTTTTTACTGGCCAGGGGCCATCGTTATTGTCGAGCCCTACATGACCTGGAGAGATTTTGCCAAGACAAATGGGCAGCTATACCACCTGCAAGAATTCCTCAGACAACTATTACCACAGACTGCACATTCTCACGGATGCTAAAGGGGGTGTGACAACTACGCCATCTGCTGCTCATGCTCCCCCTGCAGGAGGCGGGCCTCAGCGCTCGATGTCACCGGCCTTCTAACACCACCGCCCATCATCATCCATCACACCTGTTGTCTTGTTTAGCGCACCTGATCATCATCCAGCCATTTCCCCTCCAGTATATATGTTCCCTCTGCTCCCTCTGTCTTTGTGTGTTATTGTCTCGCTATTCATGAGCACAAGTCAGCCACCGTCATTAAAATATATGAATCAACAGTCATCGTCTCCGCCTTCTGCTTCGTCTCCGTCTGATCTAATCGCTGACAGGGGGCAATACACAGTATTTAGAACTAAGGGTATGCAGACTTTTGAACAGAGGTCAGTTCATTTTTTTCTTTGTTGACATATTTTGTTTTATGGTTGTGCCATTCTGTTATGACCTACAGCTGAATGTGAATCCCATAAGAAATAAAAGACGTGTTTTGCCTGCTCACTCATGTTTTCTTTACTAATGGTACATATATTACCAATTCTCCAAGGGTATGCAAACTTTTGAGCACAAGTGTAATGTGGATCAAATGTAGTAAAAATAAGTTATGCACTACCTATCATGTTTCTTTATAATAAACTGCTTATTATCTGTAGCAACTCATTTAGAGTCTATAGACTATGATCACACCGGAATTGTCCATGGAGACTCTTTAAATATGTTTATATATTCGAAAAACACCTGACACGTTGGCAGTTTAATTCACAAACATCCTGATTTTTTTTTCAGAATAACTGTAAGGCCTCAATTAAGTAAAGATGCCATTAATAGTTCCCTACTGACAATCCCATGATTTAGAGTATTCTGTACAGAGTATTTTTTGGATGACCTATGCTGTCCGGCTATTTTAAGTGTGAAATCACTACTGCCATAATTTTGCTCAAAGCTAACGTAAACTTGTAACTAACTTAGGGTTGCACGATATTGACAAAATGCGATATTGATCATGAATATTGCGATATCGATATTCATTTCAATATCCTTAAATATATGTAAAAACACAAAAGTTATGGGAAAACCCATCAAAACAGATTCATAACATATGAGAAAAGTTCTTACAACACAAGGGTTTATTTCAACTGACAGTCATATTGGACTGGTACAACATGAATAAATAAATAAAGACCATGTCTACAGAACAGGACATGTACTGGTGGTACAGCAGACCTGCCAACTCTATCCAACTTTTTAGTGTACCAGACGCGTGCGGCAAATTTGGGTTCAGAACTGCCATTTGCACTTGCCTTTGCCTTCATTGCACATCCCACTTATACGTAAATTATATTATTATATTATTATTATATTATACTTAATACTTGTAAATTTTCTGCCCTCCTCTATTTGCACTTCTGGTTATGCTAACTGCATTTCGTTGTACTGTACTTGCACAGTTCAATGACAATAAAGTTAAATCTAATCTAAAGTTTTTCTTAGGATATGCCCCCAAGTTTAGTCTCGACAGTAGAGGAAAGCTTGTCAACTCTCAAACAGGACCAATCACAGGTATTGGCTTTTTAGGCACGATACTTAACTTCATTCCAAGTTCCAAATATTCTCCAGTAGGCTGGACAACTTTTACAACCTTTAGTTTGATGGAAATAGTACACTTAGACATTAAACACATTTTCAAACTTTGAAAAACATAGTTTTAACGCATTAACTTTTGAACAATGTATCATAGAAACATCATTCCAATTTGAAAATATTCTACAGTAGGCTGGACAAATTTTACAAAGTTTAATTTGATCCAAAATGTACACTGAAATGTTATACACATTTTCAAACTTAGATAAATGCTATTATATCGCAATATCTTTTTAAAATATCAACATACAAACTTCATTCCATGTTGAAAATATTCTACAGTAGGCTACATAATTTTTACCACCTTTAATTTGATGGAAATAGTACAGATAGATTTTAAACACATTTTCAAACTTTGAAAAACGCAATAACTTTTTCACAAAGTATCATAGAAACTTCATTCCAAGATGAAAGTATTCTACAGTCGGTTGCACAACTTTTACAACCTTTAATTTGATCAAAATTGTACACATAGATTTTATACACATTTTCGAATTTGATAAACGCTATTATATCGCAATAACTTTTTAAAATATTATCATAGAACCTTCAGTTCAAGTTCCAAATATTCTCCAGTAGGCTGGACAACTTCTCAACCTTTAGTTTGATGGAAATAGTACACTTAGATTTTAAACACATTTTCAAACTTTGAAAAACGAAATTTTAATGCAATTACTTTTTCACAAATTATCATAGAAACATCATTCCAAGTCGAAAATATTCTACAGTAGGCTGCACAACTTTTACAACCTTTAAATTGATCGTAATAGTACATTTAAATATAAAACACATTTTCAAACTTTGATAAATGCTATTATATCTCAATAACTTTTTAAAATATTATCATAGAAACTTCATTCCAAGTTGAAAATATTCTAAAGTAGGCTGCATACCTTTTACAACCTTTAATTTGATGGCAATAGTACACTTAGATTTTAAACATTTTCAAACTTTGAAACACTGTTTTAACGCAATTACTTTTTCACAAAGTATCATAGAAACATTCCAAGTCGAAAATATTCTACAGTAGGCTGCACAATTTTTACAACCTTTAATTTGATGGAAAGAGTACACATAAATTTAAACACATTTTCAAACTTTGAAAAATACAGTTTAATCACAATAACTTTTAGAATTTTTATCATAGAAACTTCTTTCCAAGTTCAAAATATTATACCCTAGGGTGGACAACTTTTACAATCTTTGATTTGATCCAGAACTCACAAATTGAATATTCAGAATTCTGCAAACTTTGAAAAACGCAGTTTTATTGCATTTACTTTTTCAATGAGTTTCATAGAAACTTCATTCCAAGTTCAAAATATTCTCCAGTAAGCTGGACATCTTTTATAACCTTTAAATTTATCGAAATAGTACACTTCTATTTTATACCCATTTTCAAACTTTGAAAAATACAATTTAATTGCAATAACTTTTACAAATATTATCATAGAAACTTCTTTCCAAGTTCAAAATATTCTACAGAAGGCTGCACAATTTTTACAACCTTTAATTTGATCTAAATAGTGCACATAGATTTCATACATTTTCAAACTTTGAAAAACGCAGTTTTAATGCAAAAACTTTTACAAGAGTATCATGGAAACTTAATTCCAAGTTCACTATATTCTATATTAGGCTGGACAACTTTTACAACTTTTGATTTGATCCAGAATTCACAACTAGATTCTTCAAAATTCCAAATATTGTGAAGGTCACAAAAGTAACATTGAAACCTCCTTCCAAGTTCAAAATATTCTCCACTAGGCTGGACAACCTTCACAACCTTTAATTTGATGTAGATCCTACACTTAGATTTTGTTCACATTTGCTAACTTTGAAAATTACTGTTATATCGCAATGACCTTTTCAAAAAGCTTCATACAAACTTTATTCAAAGTTAAAAATATTCTCCCGTAGGCTGGACAACTTTTACAACCTTTGCTTTTATCATACAATCACATCTCGAATTTATACAGATTTTCTAACATTGAAAAAGCAATAATATTATTGTACTATTTCATATTGGAATTTATTAGAATAAATTATTAATCTGTTCTCTGACCTTTTGTAACTTTACATAGTGGATTTCCATGTAACTTTCCCTTGTCTTTCAATGTTATGCCTCAGGTCATTTCCAAATAGCAAATCAGAATTTGTTCTTAATTGGCTGTACTGTTAAAAATAATGGTGCAATATATTTGCATTCACATTTTATGAACATGCAAAAACATTGCCCAAAAGGTAATGTACCCTTACAATCTTTACACAGCACAGCCAGAAGAGGACTGACCATTCCTGAGAGTCTGGTTCCTCTCTAGGCTTCTTCTTAACCCTTTGACGCGTACGATCACACCAGTGTGATCAGGCTAGAGTGGTCCCTGAAGCGTACGATCACACTGGTGTGATTAGAACATATTGTTTAGAACGTCTAGGTACGAGTGAAGTAACAATGGCTGGTCAGACCACACTTTTATTTACTCACATTTAGCTCACATTTAGCTCAGTGTTTATAATTTTATTTCCTCATTGTAACTGTTTGAAGACCACACTATGATAGCAAGCGTTCAAATCGGGACAAGAAGGGTTACTTAGGAAGGGTTACAATAATATTTACTTAATTACGTAAATAAATGATTTACACACCACCTATTGCCTGATAGATAGAGTATGTTTTATTAATACAACAAAAAGCGTGTCAGTATCTTTTGCACCGCGATCTTTAGAAAAAGGACAGCATTTTTAAGATTGGTCAATAATTATTCAATATACATTTTTAAGTTACTACCGGTAGAGGTTTGCTAATATAATTGACATAAAAAACAGATGCATAACTAGTAAGCAGTGTGATATTTTTGGGAAGCTGTGGATTAAATTTGTTGTGACGTCATAATCAAATTCTGGAACTCTGAGTGAGTACTGAAATCACGCGCCAAAAAACTCACGCTGGGGGGCCGTTAAGGCATATTTGAAACTCATGCGTGAAAAGGTTAAGTTTGGACCCTACTAGGGATTTCTTCATAGCCACTGTACATTAACTCTTGTTGGTTGCCCTTTAGGGTTTCAGGCCTGGTATATGTCAAAGCAGTTTGTGACAACTCAATGTATAAAGGGCTTTATAAAATCACTTTGACCGATTGGTTGACATTTTATTAAAATAACAAGAATAACCACCATATCAAAGCCATTTCTTTATTCATCCTTTATTTGAAGTTTCCATGATACCTTTGAAAAAGTTATTGCGAATTAACAGTAATTTCTAAAGTTAAAAAATGTGTATAAAATGTATGTGCATCATTTTGATCAAATCAAGTTGTGATTTCTGGATCAAATCAAAGGTTGTAAAAGTTGTCCACCCTAGAGTAGAATATTTTGAAGTTTCTATGAAACCTTTTGAAACAGTTATTGCAATAAAACTGCGTTTTTCATAGTTTGCAGAATTTTGAAGATTCTAGTTGTGATTTCTGCATCAAATCAAAGTTTGTACAAGTTGTCCACCCTAGAGTAGAATGAACTTGGAAAGAAGTTTCTATCATAATATGTTAAAAAGTTATTGTGATTAAACTGAATTTTTTAAAGTTTGAAAATGTGTTGAAAATAGGTGTACTATTTCGATCAATTTAAAGGTTGTAGAAGTTGTCCAGATTACTGGAGAATATTTTGAACTAGGAATGAAGTTTCTATGAAACATTTTGAAAATGTTTATTGCAATAAAACTGCATTTTTCTATGTTTGAAGACGTTTGAAGATTCTAGTTGTGATTTCTGCATCAACTCAAAGGATAAAAAAGTTGTCCACCCTAGGGTAGAATATTTTGAATTTGGAATTAAGTTTATATGATACTTTATGAAAAAGTTATTGTGATATAATGGTAATTTTCAAAGTTTGAAAATGTGTATTAAATGTAAGTGTACTATTTCCATCAATTTAAAAGGTTGTAAAAGATGTCCAGGCCACTGGAGAATATTTTGAACTTGGAATGAATTTTCTATGAAACATTATGAAAAGGTTATTGCAATAAAACTGCGTTTTTCAAAGTTTGCGGAATTTTGAAGATTCTAGTAGTGATTTCTGGATCAAATCAAAGGTTGTAAAAGTTGTCCACCGTAGGGAAGAATATTTTGAACTTGGAATGAATTTTCTATGATGAAATTTTAAAAAGTTATTGCGATATAGCAGTCATTTTCAAAGTAAAAAAAATGTATGTGCATCATTTTGATCTAATTAAAGGTTGTAAAAGTTGTCCAGCCTACTGGAGAATATTCTTAACTTGGAATGAAGTTTCTCTGATACTTTTTGAAAAAGTTATTGCGATATAATAGCGTTTTTCAATGCTAGAGAATGTGCATAAAATCTATGTTTGATTGTTTGATCAAATAAAGGCTTGTGAAAGTTATCCAACCTAATATAGAATATTTTGATTAATCAGTCATAGTTATCAGTGAAGAATGCAAGTAGATTTTAACGTTTTGCTTCGAATGTCTGTTGAATCTCTGAATAAAAAACCAACTTTACCTCGGTCAAAATCTCTGCGAAAGAGCCCTTGCGCACCTGAAGATTTTACAGTGGGACAGCCCTAAGCCCTCACAGACTTAGCGAGAACGCGCTTCAAGATCCGTGAGTCTGTGAGTGCGGACATTGGGATTGGGCCATGTTCAACTTTATGCTCATTTCCAGCGAGCGGGCAGTGACGGAGTTCGGCGACTACCAATGGCAGGGCAGATGTTCTCTGCATCTTGAAGTCCCTTCTCTTTTCTACTCGTTAGCTAAAAACTCACTCGCTAGGTTAAATAAATTGACGAGAGAGAAACTTATAATTGCGGTGCCCGAGTGGGCAGTGCGCACGCTAGTTTCGGCTCAGCGACAGCTCGCCAGAGATTGAGTGATTTGCAAGTTGAGCGAGCGGACAGTGTGCACAGAGGGTTTCTCTTTTTCTTTTTCTATCTTTTGAAATAACTAGGTAGTGATTTCGACAGATAGAAAATGTGTATGTATTTGAATGCCGACTTTATAAAGTATCTTAAGTTTAGCAATTTTCTTACCGGTGTCACCTGCGAGGTTTTTGCGTAAGACTGAAAATGAAATGACGAAACGGAAGTACGAGTTTTACACAACCGAGTTTTAGACAGCCGAGTCTAGGGCTGCAGCTGGATGCCTCTCCAAGTATTTGGAAAGTGATACTCCTACCAATAGGTGTCGCCTTTTTATTTTGACTGTCCTACCATATAAAATATCAACTCGAAATAAAGTTTGGTATTCAAAATATTTCGTTCGCTCCTGCAATTAAGCATTTTTGTAGATTTTGTCAATTGTTAAACCATTTTTTAAAAATGTAGATAGGCTTTTTCTAAATTTGTTGCGTAATTTTGTGTAGGGGAGGGGGAGAGAGCACTCCTTTACCACCTTCCGCTGTCTTTCGAGGTAAAAAAGATAAGATGGCGGCGCTGCGAGTGGTCGTGCTATCAGGGACTGGACGAGCCCTTTTATGCATGCCCAAAACTATCAAGGCCCCTCGGGTATGATTATGTGTATATGCGCTAAAAGTTGAATTAGAACATGTTTGTTTTTGTGTATTAATTGTTTGGAAAGAATACTTTCAAAGCTATCCGACCTGACAACAAGCCGGGTAGCTAGCACAGACAAGGTCATAGCTAAAATGTAATGTAATGCCAATGTGAGCAAGCTACAGTAGCTAACTTGCAACTGAACACTGTACATTTAATAGCGCCACTCGGTTTTTGGTCCTTACTGGTTAGCTATATTTTAAACAATACTATAGATGGTTGAAAATATTAATGTGTGTCTTAACAATTTGTCTTCACGTTGGATTAATGTGTATTCTTATGTTAACTAGCTAGTTACCTAACCTAGCTGCTCTACCTTTTGAGCCAACTATTGATACAGAAGTCCTAAATATGTTTTGTCGCCGTGTCTTCAGGGTGAACAGAACAATGCAATACTTTAACACCAGTCTAGTAGCTGCTGGCAAGCTTGCTTGAAAGTAACATTCTTAACATTATTCGTTAGTACAGTACCTAGATAGCTAGTAGTATCTACCTAACTAGACATCATCTAACACAAACCTTTGAATTGACAAAACGTTACTGTACACGTACAGTAACTGTATCTGAGTTTTGCTAGGTCGAGGACCTTCATGCAGGTGTCATTATCGTTGGAGAAAGTTATTTGTTGTATAGCAAATACATGTTCATTTAATTACTATCTTAACTTGATGCGTACACACAATTTTACAAGTTAAACTAGAACCGCTAGATTAAATGAGGTATTTATATAAGCCTCTACACTTCGGGAAGTCTGTAAGATTCAACTGCTGTCCTTTCATTGAAGGCTAGGCCCAAGTAAGTCCTGATTAAATATTTACCAGTCATCACTTCCTGCCATACCGTTTGGATAGGTTCTGTAATTTTGCTACTAATGTCTACTATTTATTTGTTTCTCTAAAGTTAGCTCAACCAATAGTTTGCTGGGAGCGCCTGCTGTGTCATTAGTGCTTGAGAAGTCGCTAGCCAATGGTCATTATTAATGTTGGGCTGTAAAGTTCGTATCTAGTTTGCTGTTACTTAAAGGGAATTTTGCCAAGTTAAGGAAAATATAGTTCACTTTTGTCTTGGCCCATTGACTTCATTCAAGGTGAAGATCTGTCATACATCAAGTGGGGAGAAAGTCGGTCTGTTTTTAAGACACTGATTGCTTATTATGGTGGTTACCTGTATGTTGTTGTTTTTCATATTTAATGCAGAAAGTCTCACCAAGGATGCACAATTAGTGATTTGAGGTGGGCCTATAACAGATAAGCAGTGGTTACAGCATCTGACCTGTAACTGAAAGGTTGCTAGATCAAATCCCGAGCCTTTAATGTGAAAAAGTATTTCTGTCTAAATCTAGATGGGATTATAAGCGGAAGTTAAAGTACTTACATCTCTTGTCAACTCTCTCCTTCAACAGGCCAACATGTCGTTTGCCAGTCTACCCAGGTCGAAGAAAGTTGCCCTGACAGCATTTGGTGTGTTGACGACTGGTGCGACCGGGCTTGCTCTGATGCTGCAGCAGTCCGTTAAGGCCTCCGACTTGGAGCTCCACCCCCCGAACTTCCCCTGGACCCACAATGGCATGCTATCATCCCTCGACCACAGCAGGTACTAGCTAACTTCTAAACAAGGTCAAACAATTACTTACTACCATATCTTGTGTAGTTGCTTGTTACACTGTTATAACCAAGGCATTATGCTGAGTTTGAACTTAGTTTCTGTTCATTTTAGGGTAATATCTTTGAAAGTGAATCATGTTTTTAGATCATATTTATCTAACATGCAGCACTTAACAAAAAATGGTAGTAACTTTGCTTTTTGTTTCCTTTATTTTGCAGCATCCGCCGTGGTTATCAGGTTTACAAGCAAGTGTGCGCGGCATGTCACAGCATGGAGTACCTTGCATTCCGTAATTTGGTCGGCGTATCACACACAGAGTCTGAAGTGAAAGCTTTGGCAGAGGAGGTATTGAGGGTGGGGGGGCGTGACATTTTCAAGTCTTGCCACAGATTCTCTATTCTTTAATAACCTTTTGCCATGTCATTGCTTTGTCCTCAACGTGCAATATGGCAAAATCCAGTCAGGATTATTAATGTGACAGGTTTTCAACAATGGCTTTCTTCACACCACTCTTTCTGTAAATAGTTAATGTACAGACTGTCCCATCCTTGCTGTGGAACTCTATAGCTCCTTCGGAGTTACTATTGACCTCAACTTTTTTTATAATGGATTTAACTGTGCTGTGGGGGATTTTAAAGTTCAGGATTTTTTTGTAGGACATATGCAATCCCTTTTGTATTGGGGTTAACATCCATTCAAGCATATACTCACATTTTAACTCTGCCTAAAATTTGCCCATAGGCACAGTTCTAGTATCAGCAATCCCTACTCCTAACCTTCACCATCATGAGTAAAAACAGAAAGCCGTCATCTTGTCTACTTATAAAATTAATCCAAGTCACTGGCCACTATGTTCTCCTCTCAGATCGAGGTGGTGGACGGCCCAGACGAGTCAGGGGAGATGTTTACTCGTCCTGGAAAGCTCTCAGACTACTTCCCCAAGCCATATCCCAACCCAGAGGCAGCCCGTGCAGCCAATGGCGGAGCTTTACCCCCGGACCTCAGCTACATTGTCAATGCCAGGTACTGTGTCACTATCACCAGCGAATCTAGAGTTATGGCTTACCATTAGCAACTAAATGTTAGTTGCCTGACTAAGATATGTTTACGACTGGGATTTGACAAATTTTCTAGTCATAATAAAAATAAATCCCATAAATAGACAGTGTGTTTTAATCAAACCAAGTTGTTTGAGACTTTAAGCTAGGGATGCACCAGCAATATATAGGCCAGCAATCGGTATCAGCCAATTATAGGTAAGTACTGTAATTGCTATCTGCTGATTGCTTTGAAATGTCCGTTTCTGACCGTTTCTGGTTTTTGTCCTGTTATTTCTTCGTTGTAACATAAACAACCATCTAGTTAACTGAATGTGGTCAGCCCTACTATGAAACAGGATGATCATTTTATAAATCCAAATCCAATACTCATGAAAATATATGGTACCTTTGCTTGCCTTGCAAGTGCTCTGTGCTAAGTTGTTTTTCTCTATTGCTTCAGACATGGAGGTGAAGACTATGTGTTCTCCCTGCTGACTGGCTACTGTGAGCCCCCTGCAGGAGTGGAGGTGAGAGAGGGCCTCTACTACAACCCATACTTCCCTGGCCAGTCCATCGGCATGGCTCCCCCGATCTACAATGAAGTTCTGGAGTTCGAGGACGGTCAGTTGATGGTCTCAGG
This sequence comes from Esox masquinongy, assembly GCA_016801175.1. Taxonomy (NCBI): domain Eukaryota; kingdom Metazoa; phylum Chordata; class Actinopteri; order Esociformes; family Esocidae; genus Esox; species Esox masquinongy. The sequence goes on from JACXGI010006493.1 coordinate 27,933, forward strand.
ATCATTTAATTCATTTGAAATAATTATATAAATCAATCAGTTTTTTTTTTTTTTAAATACATTGTGTTAGTAGGACTCAATTTTGACCATAGGTTCTGTTGTCTGTATAGACTGATTGGACAGTTTACAGTAGGGATGTCACAATACCAGAATTTTGAAGTTAGATGCAATACCAGAGAAATGACTCATTTGCGATATTTCGGCAAAAAAGTCCAATAAATCGATAGTGCATTTCATTTAAATTAACAATTATGATTGTTAAAAATATAGAATCAGCAAATACATTGAACTTTTGCCTTCAATGAGAACATTTGTTAGTGCCTGACCAAACAGAATTCATAAAGAAATTAGATGTTGTGTACATGATAAATATCTACTTGATTTATCTATGTAGAGTGGTTTAATATCTAAGTAACTATGTAAAATGTTTTTTGTAAAATGCACTGCAGTCAGTGCCTGCCTCACACTTAGGCTAAATTGAACTTTCAGACTAGAGACAAATGTCCACTAACGTGCATGGCAAAAACCATGGATTTTTGTGCAATTTCGTTAGTTTTCACTTCAACACAACATCATCATAAATCTGTACATTAGGCTAGCTATGCTATGTAATTGTTGATTTTATGTTAATTTCCTGAGGCAAGATAAGTAACTTGAAAGTTCAAAATTTACCAGGGGTTGTTAATTAATGTTGCCTAACGTAAATGCTCTGACGTTCACTTGATTATGTTAATGGAACAAAGTGGTGTTGGGAGGGAGGAAGGGAAAATCTATTTCATTGTGGTTAGCTGAGTGAAATACAATGTTAAACCTCTTAGTTGCTAACACAGACAGTTTGCCTCAAAGGATATGCTCACATGTAGCACTTAGCCATGAGCATGGCATGCTCTGTTACGGTGGGAACAACACAATTTGAGACAAATTTTCGGTATTAGAGACTGAATCGAGCAAATTGTTAACAAACTACTTTAAAGTTTTTCTCATCACTGCATTCCTGCTCTTATTTATCGACTATTCCAGGTTATTGATATACACTAGTTGAGGTGTTGCAATTACCATGATGATGGTGACTCTTTCTATTCTTCTTGCAAAGGTTTGACATAATTTTGTGACGTGCAATTATTCTTTGATACAATCAATACTACAGAACGTATTGAAAATGGAGATCAGAACCATTGGAACTGAATTGGAGTCAAAGTATTGGTTTTTGTGACATCCTTAACTATGTGACAGGTGGTCACATTTCCAATTTTGGTCATTTAGTAGAGGCTCTTATCCTGAGCAAGGTTCACTCTGCTATTTTGGTTAAATTAGTTATTCATAAAATTGCTCCGTATGTAGTCATTCGTGTGTGATCCCAAGTCCTTGATTATTCATTTCACAGGTGTCCTTTTGCAGTAATTTTAATTTGTTTCACCACTAAGAATGTTTCTAAATTTTAAGCTTTTTATGATAAAAGCAAATGAACATAGCTGCCTTGGAGTTGTGGTTCTCAAACCTCTCCTCTGGGAGCCTAAGATGTCTTCAGGTTTTTGTAGCACTGTACTAGCTTAGCTGAATCACATAATCAAGGGCTTGATGATTAGTTTACAAGTAGAACCAGTTGGACTAGTTCTGGAATAGATCAAATACAGGGAATGGTAGAGGGTCCCAAGGAGAGGTTTGAAAATCTTTATTAAAAAATACACACCCGTCAAATGATCATCCCATTGGACATCTGTGGCGAGACCTGAGGATCGCAGTTCACTGATGCTTCCTTTCCAATCTGACCAAGCTTGAAAAAATGCCTAACCCTTCCCATTGTTAAATAGCGTAGTGGTTAGGGACGCAGACTGTCACGTAGACGACCTGGGTTTAATCCTCATCACAGACAAAACATATTAGGCGTTATGATTTGTTCAGACTAAACCTTCGCTGGCTTCAGTAGCTACGTTGTAGAAAGTCTAAATTAAAACTGTTATGGTAATATTGTGATGGACGAACTGCACCATGATTTACATAGCGTAGTTCACATAGCGTAGTGGTTAGCTATTCAAATGTTATTGTATTGACGACCATCTACAGTAATCTTTGTACAAGAGTACACTTTATTTCCATTAATAAACGTTCTGTTGCCTGCATTATTTCAGCAGAAATGTAATGGCTGGGGTTAAAGTTACATTTGGAAGCTATACAGAGCTGAACTGAGCACCAGGAGGTCCTGTGGTCTTTTGGCAACATCACCGACCTTAATGCACATTTTAACATTTTGACCCCAGTTCAATTCCCCTCTCAAATGTTCCGGAACTAGAGTACACTTCAGTTTTGTTAATAAACGTTCTGTTGTCCACGTTATTTCAAAAATGTAATGCTGCGGTAAAAGTTGCATTTGGAGACTATACAGAGTTGGTCTGAGAACCAACTGTGGTCTTGTGGGAACATCCCCGACATTGTTACATTTTATTAACATTTTGACCCTGGTCCAATTCCCCTCATACATTTTTTTTAATTTTTGTCACTCAGAAATGTTTATCCACGCGGTACTTTTCAGCTGTCGCACAACAAGCCTAAGCTAGCTAAAAAGTAATTTTAGTAGATTGCCAATCTATGTTGTAGCCTAATCTTTCTTACATTGATCTTGGTGTCTGCGTTTTTAAAGCAATCTCCACCAACATTTTCCCTCGAGAGCAATGGGCCTTTCTTAAAAGCTAGATGTAACGTTTGTAAAATCCACTACTGCCACACTATTTGCGTTACACTTTATTCAAAATACTGTGTGTGTCAGAATTGCTTCGATGACAGATATTAATACATAAGCATAGGCCTCACAGCAAAACTCCAGCGTGGTAAACAGTAACTTTGATGCACAGCAATTTTAGCATTCCGGAGTGCAGCAAAACAAAGACAGAACCGTAAGTGATGTTACAGGATTCTGCCTTGGCTTCTCTAGGGCGTTTGGACGTTATGGCAGAAATGACACACTATGTTCTAAAAACAAAAAAAACTTGACTGAAGATATTTGTCCACACGATAAAGCAGATCTTTCATGTTCCAAAAATGACTAACTCATTTTGACCTAAATTGAAGTTACAGCCTTTTGCCTTAGCCCAGCAGTAGACACTTATCACGTCCAACACTACCCGCTGTTTAAATAGCGTAATGGTTAAAGGCAAAGTCTGGCACATAGAAAACCGCGGACCGAAACCAACTAGGGACAACAACATTCACCCCTTTTAATTGCGGGCCGGAAAAACTAGGCCTGCCTGGTTCATTTTCTGGTTTTAATGGTTTTTCAAGTTACACTTTTAATTAGTTGCACCAGCGCGAACTTACAAATGGTGAATGCTGAGACCATAGGGATTAGGGTTGAGCGATGTCTACCAAATTGGCATCGGACGATGTCTACAGTGAAACATCGTGATGGCCGATGGTATCGCCCGGGGGGGGGATCTAGCACACTTAACATGCATAACGGTCATAGGATCGCTAAATTCAAATTTTCATTTAAATTTATATTTAGAATTAAATGCTGTATATTTTATAACATTTATTTTAAATACATATTTTTTAATGACTGTTCATAAATGTATTTATTAATTATATTATTTGCACATTTGATTCCTCCCCTTACTCACCTGGTCTTTCCTTACTTTTCCTCCGTATAGCCTATATGCGTACTAGTCAGGATCTAATAATGGCGTCGACAGACTTGGTCGGTAAAAAAGGTACCACTTCGCCTATCTGGCAGTACTTTGGGTTAAGGCCTAATGAAATTGGACAGCCCGAGGGGATACCTGGGGATCACATGAAGTCACCCGAGCTAAGTGCCACAAAAACAGAACTGGTAGCAGAGATGGTGGCAGCAGCAGCAACACACACAAGTCCGACACCCGGTCCCACGCAAGTGAGAGAAGAGGAATCAGGTGCTGGCACCGTGTTTAAGAAGAAAAAAAGATTCACTGGGCAGCCTTCTTGGGAAATGAGCCAGTGCAGCAGCCATGCTCACTGCTAATCAAAAACATGAAGCAGAGAAGAAGACCCACTAACTTGGTGGAAAGCTAACCAGGGACGGTTCCCACTCAAGAACGTAAATATTTGTGCATATGTGCTACGAGTGCTCCATCTGAATGTGTGTTCAGCACAGCGGGTAGTGTTGTTACTCCACTCCGCAGCCTATTAAAGCCAGAAAAGGTGAACATGTTAGTATTTCTGGCCAGAAACCTTGAGATTTAAACTTGTTTTGAGTTCTAAACACTGTCATTGTAAAACCATGACGCAAGTACTCTAGGCCTATCTAAAAGCATTGGTGTAGTCTATTTAATCTGATTTAACCAGGACTGTTTAAATTATTTTGTTGTTGTTTTTGTATACTTTGTTTCATTTCTGTGAAATGCTATAATTCGTTTTGCAGTTTTTTTCAGTTTAAATTCTTGACTGTTTAAAATAAATTTTGTTAATTGAACTCTTGTGATATAAATAAAGACACGCTCCCTGATTTTTGGAGGCTGAAGGTAGGCTATATTTAAAAATAATTATGTTTGCGTGGAAATTACAACATGGGTTCACTGGGTGGTATAGTGTGATGAACTAAAATGTTCTTGTTTGCGGGAGCGGGGGGGGTTGAATCACGATGCCTGCTCAACGTCGTGATGGCTGTCAGCATCGTCTATCGGCCCAACCCTAATAGGGATATTTTATCACACGTGTATAGCCTAGTATTCTTAGTTTCAATAGAGGTCATTCTTCAAAAAACAAGCTCCCTCTCAATTCAACCTATGCTAAAGACACTTTGCTTGGTTTATTGGCATTATAGCAAACAAGATTAAAAAATAATTACCACTGATCAATTTCCTTGTGTCCTTACATACTGACACAGACATCTCTCCCCAAACAAATGAGACACATAAGGTAGGGGAAATGGCCTTTTTTAGTGACGTGACATTAATGAATAATTATTTATTTTTAGAAACGCTCTGCAGTGTGCGAACTATATGCTTGCCCCCTTGCAAACAGCTGTCATGCAGAACACTAAATCGGGTTCAAGCTGCCACAACTACTTTTTAAATGCATTAACAAATATATTTTTTTGGAATACCTGATAGTTATAAATCTACCTCATTCTTCATTTAAACCACATGTTTACAAGTCTAAAACATGTCAGCAATAGCCTCTTATTCTGAATGAGTGGCTTCTATGTAGAATCATTAATTGAGTTTTCAGTTTATCATTGGGGGCTAACTAAATCAGTTAAAAAAAATATTCACTGGAGGAAAAAAAGTTTGAACTTCCCATCACTAGTCCTCAGTGGCCAATTTAAATCATTTGAATGCATCAGCTAATTGTTTTTAAACTAGCAGTCTCCGAGCCTGAGGGCCGGGTCTGCTTTTTTTGTACAGCAGCAACTGCGAAAGCCAATGTCGCCTGAATAATACTATACCATTAAATCACTGAATTACGCATGAATTTAAGTGATATTCTGACTTCGATAATAGTGTTACTACTAATCTAAAAGACAGGTTCACATTAAATTATTGACTGGTGTGCTGTCATGCAGTGCTATTTGAAGGTATGTGATCCCCTTGTGCAATTATAGACTTTGTTAGTGATCACCATGAAAATAAATTGTGTGTTGTAGAAAAACATTTAGAAGGAATTTAGAAGGTGCAAAAATAAGTGCACCCCAAGTTGCATTACTTCAATCGAGTAGGTAGAATCAGGTGGGTAAATAAGTGGCTACAAAATGACAGGATAGTGTTTGGGCAGGACTCTTTTTAATTGACTGACATTGACTAGAGGACAGGAGGTCTCAGAGGACATCAGGAAAGGGGTAGTGAGAGCACTTTAGTCTGGGGAAGGCTAAACAACATCTCAAAAAGATCTTCTTTAGTCCTCAGTGATGCAAATCATTTACAAATAGAGAGCATTTAACATGACATCAAATTGGCCATTAAGTGAATGCCCTTAAAAATTATCAACCAGAGCCACAAGATCAGGTAAATGCCACAACCCCAAGATAACATCTGGAGATCTGCAGACCTCCCTTGCTGCATCTCCGGTTACTGTGCATGCGTCCTAATTTTGCCAGAGACCACCTGGACAAACCTGAAGTTTTTCTGGAAGTCCATTCTTTGGACAGATCAGTCCAAAATTTACTTTTTTGTTAACAATCATGTTTAGGTGAAACCCAACACTGCCTACCACCAAAACAACCTTATCCCAAAAATCAAGCATGGTGGTTGGAATTACAAGATCTGGGGATACTGATGACCTGATCTACAGAATGTCATCAAAGGGACCAGGAATTCTGAGGTATAACTGGAGATCTTTTAACAGAACCTCAGGCAGTCAGTCAAGAAGGTACTGCTGGGCAAAAAATGTCTTCCAAAAAGACAACCAAAAGCATTCAAGCAAATCTACCAAAGAATTGCTCAGGAGAAAGATTTGTGTTTTGGATTGGCTATGTCAGTCCTGACCCTAATGCAGTCGGGATGCAGTGGCAGGACCTGATGTGGGCAGTACATGCCTGACACCCCTAAAACTTTACTCAATTGTCAGAAACTGATTTGTTTTTGTTTGTCCTATATTTGGAATTTCTTTATTACGAATTTGGGTTTTAATAAGGATTTGTTTTAATTTATTTTAGAATTCCATACAAAAATAATGATCATCCCTGTAGTGTTTACCTACTTACAAGCAGCACTGCATAAGCTCTTATTCAAACAGTGTTCCATGTTGAACAAAAGGAAGCAACAGAGATTTACAGAGAGTGTTCCATAATTTGGTTGGGTTGTCACAGGGCATTAGAGCATTTTCTTCCGTTAAGCTGAACCCATTACATAATGTAAGTTTTACAGGAGTGGCAGTCCCAATCTAGAGCAGAATTTACATCAATTTTCTGAAAACCTTAAACTTTCGTTGTTCTCCTTTCTAGCTCCAGTTATATTTGTTACTAATTGTATTATGGATTGTGCCCCCATGTGGTCACATGGCATCGGTTTCATGGTCGCTGACATGCTGTAGACCGTACCGCTATATTGATGACCAGACGTTGAATGGGGCTAGGGAATTTTAACAGGGGCTAGTCACTGTTTTTGAGGATGCATTGAGTACAATGCTCAAGTGGACATCCATGAATAGACATTTGTGTTATTTTAACTTTGTGTAGGCCCCAAATTGTTTCTTCCGAAAATACCAACAATTTTTTAGAAAGTCAGGATTTTGTCTGCCCTTCATTTACCCTTAAGGTGAGGACTTAATTTGTTTTACAAAAGAATAATTCACTACTAAACAGTTTTGATGTCTGGATTATGAAATAATTGATTCTCTATCTCAGAAATTAGCTTAGTGCAAACCCATCTAGTGCCAGGGAATTCTACTTTTACCCTATGAGGTCCAAAGTGGAATGTCTAAGTGGAACTGACTTCAGGGTCAAGAGTTAAGTTGCAGTGACTGATATTGACCATATGAGTCATTGAAAGTAAAACCTTTGATTCTATTTTAATGACAGGAACACCAGCCACCATGAGCCAGGTGGCCAAGGATGTGTGCACCTTTCTCCGGTGGGCAGCGGAGCCTGAGCATGACCAGCGCAAACGTATGGGCCTAAAGGTACGCTGGCAAGGGTTGTCCCTATCTGGCTTATGCCATTAGAAATATATTCTCAACCTGAGGGGTATTCATCACTGAACATGACAACGGACAACGTTTTCCTTTACAAACGCGATACTTATTTTACAATTCTAAATTCTGTTTTCTACTATTTTAAATTCTGTTTTCTGACATTTTGTTTGCAGTGAATACACCAGGATTTCTGACTTTGTTTCTGTTATGACTGAATTACTTGAGACTTGAATATTCATAGGCCTATGTGGAGAATTGTTTTGAATACATACAGTACCATTCAAAAGTTTGGACACCTACTCATTCAATGGTATTTCTTTATTTTTACCAGTTTTCACATTGTAGAATAATGGTGAAGATATCAGAATTATGAAATAACACATGGAATCATGTAGTAACTGAAAGTGTTAAACAAATCAAAATACATTTATATTTTGCCTTGATGACAGCTTTGCACACTAATGGCATTCTCTCAACCAGCTTCATGGGGTAGTCACCTGGAATGCTTTTTCAACTGTCTTGAAGGTGTTCCCACTTATGCTGAGCACTTGTTGGCTGCTTTTCCTTCAGTCTGTAGTCCAACTCATCCCAAACCAAATCAATTGGGTTGAGGATGGGTGATTATGGAGGCCCGGTCATCTAATGCAGCGCCATTACACAACTCCTTGGTGAAATAGCTCTTACACAGAATAGAGGTGTGATTTGGGTAGTTGTCATGTTGAAAAACAAATGATAGTCCCATTAAGCGCAAGCCAGATGGAATGGCAGAACGCTGTGGTAGCCTTGCTGGTTGAGTGTGCCTTGAATTCTTAATAAAGGAGTGTCACCAGTAACTGAGGCCCACACCATCACATGGCCTCATCCATGCTTCACAGTGGGACCACACATGCAGAGATCATTTGTTCAACTGCTTTGTGACTCACAACGACACAGCCTTTGGAACGAAAAATCTCATTTGGGCTCTTCAGACCAAAGGACGTATTTCCTCCGATCTAATGTCCATTTCTCAAGGGTCTTGCCTCAAGCAAGTTTTTTCTCCTCATTGGTGTCCTTTAGCAGTTTTTCCCTTTGCAGCAATTTGACCGTAAAGGCCTGATTCACGCAGTCTCATCTGAACAGTGCAGTTTTCTGAGGCTGGTAACTCTAACTTATCTTTTGCAGCAGAGGTAACTCTGGATCTTTTCTGTGGCGGTCCTACTGAGACAGTTTTATCATAGCTCTTGATGGTTTTTCTGACTGCATTTGAAAAAACTTTCAAAGTTCTTGAAATGTATCATTTTGACTGACCTTCATGTCTTAAAGTACTGATGGAATGTTGTTTGCTTTTTTGAGCTGTTCTTGCCATAATGATGGTCTTCTGTATCCCCACCCTTCCTTGTCATAACACAACTAATTTGTTAACAAGGCATGCTTCTTATTTGAAATGCATTCCAGGTGACTAACTGATGAAGCTGGTTGAGAGAATGCAAAAAGTATGCATAGACATCGAGTCAAAGGGCGGCTACATAAAATAATCTACAATATGAAATGTATTTTTTTTTTGGTCATTCAATGTATTGTTTCATAGTTTCTATGTCCTCACTGTTATTCTAAAATGTGGAAAATAGTAAAAATATAGAAATATCTTTAAATGGTTAGGTGTCCAAACTTTTGACTGGTGCTATATATATGTAGATGTATTTAACTACCATTTTATAGAAATGAAAGCATTAAAGATTCAAGGCTTTTTGGCCACTGGTTGTAAAACAATAGCTGTCAAGCTTATGGGGTCCCCATATACAGGTCTCAGTGCTCAAAAGTTTGCATACCTTTGGAGAATTGGTAATGTATGTACCATTTGTAAAGCAAACATGAGTGAGCAGGCAAAACACGTCTTTTATTTCTTATGAGATTCACATTCAACTGTAGGTTGTAACAGAATGGCACAATTATAAAACAAAACATGGCAACAAAGAAAAAAATTAACTGACCCCTGTTCAAAAGTCTGCATGCCCTTAGTTTTTAATACTGTGTATTGCCCCCTTTAGCATCAATGTCAGCGTGCGGTCTTTTGTAATAGTTGTCTATGAGGCCCCAAATTCTTGCAGGTGGTAAAGCTGCCCATTCGTCTTGGCAAAATACCTCCAGGTCATGCAAAGTCTTTGGTCGTCTTGCATGAACTGCACGTTTGAGATCTCCCCAGAGTGGCTTGATGATATTAAGGTCAGGAGACTGTGATGGCCACTCCAGAACCTTCACCTTTTTCTGCTGTAACCACTGGAGGGTCAACTTGGCCTTGTGCTTAGGGTCATTGTCGTGCTGGACAGTCCAAGAGCGTCCCATTCGCAGCTTTCATGCAGAAGAATTGTCGGCCAGTATTTTTTGATAACATGCTGCATTCATCTTGCCATCAGTTTTCACAAGATTCCCTGTGCCTTTGGAGCTCACACATCCCTAAAACATCAGTGAGCCACCACCATGTTTCACAGTGGGGATGGTATTCTGTTCACTTTAGGCCTCCACTTTTTCTCTCCCAACATAGCGCTTATGGTTGTGACCATAAAGCTCTATTTTGGTCTTGTCACTCCAAATTACAGTGTGCCAGAAGCTGTGAGGAGTGTCAAGCTGTTGTTGGGCATATTGTAACCAAGCTTTTTTGTGGCATTGGTGCAGTAAGGGCTTCTTTCTGGCAATTTGACCATGCAGCTCATTTTTGTTCAAGTGTCGTCGTATTGTGCTCCTTAAAACAACCACACCGTCTTTTTCCAGAGCAGCCTGTATTTCTCCTGAGGTTACCTGTGGGTTTTTCTTTGTATCCCGAACAATTCTTCTGACAGTTTTGGCTGAAATCTTTCTTGGTGTACCTGACCTTGGCTTGGTATAAAGAGATCCCCGTATTTTCTAACAAACTCATTGACTATTTATACACAGAAAATAATTGCAATTTAAAAAGCCACAGGTGTGGGAAATTCACCTTTAATTGCCATTTTCATCTGTGTGTGTGTCACCTTTTGTGTCTGTAACAAGGCCACTCATTCAAGGGTATGTAAACTTTTGATCAGGGTCATTTGGGTGATTTCTGTTATCATTATGATTTAAAAAGGAACCAAACAACTATGTGATAATAAATGGCTTCATATGATCACTATCCTTAAATAGAAGACCGTTTTTTTTTTTGCATGATCAGTCAAATTTTTCAAAATCAATGTCAAAATTTCACAATTTCTGCCAGGGTATGCAAACTTAGGAGCACAACTGTATTGTGTGCTATGTCATTAAAACTACTCTTTCAAACTTAGAATTTCATGCCTGGCATATGATTCAACTCATAGTTTATGCACATATTAAGACATATTACACATCCAGTCCCAGCAGCCTCTTCAAAAGATCTAACTCACTCAAGCTTTTTCTTCCATCAGCTGCTCATGGGTTCTGCCATCTTGATTCCCCTGGTCTACTACATGAAGAGGCACCGGTGGTCGGTGCTCAAGAGCAGGAAGATTGCCTACAGGCCCCCTAAGTGAAAACATGGGCCACTGCTTTCTACCTGGTTATGTGGCTGGTCGACCCAAACGTGGACCCTTCTGATTTGTGATTGTCCTATCTTTTAAAAACCGCACATGCATTTAAGATATGGTTGCCATAATTTACGTGCTGGGTCTCCTCTCAAAACGAGTTCTTCTCTTCCAATGGAGTCGAATGTAAACAAAAACTGAACTGTTTTATTGTATAAAATAAATTATCAAAAACATGTCCGGGTTGTGGTTTAGTGGTGGTTAACTTTGAGGGGGTTCACCACAGGAGTCATCGTACATTCTTGCTACCTTCTTGTGCTTTTGTGAATCTGTCATGTCATAGGTTCTCTACACTTTGTTGTGTAAATATTTAATAAACACTGGTGTATTGAATTAACCATGCTATATCCCGGTATGTCAATGTTCTACAATGCACATACCCTACATGTTTTTCCCAGATTAGATTCATGCTCGTTGGATGTTATGCTTAGTAATACATCTAAATGGGCCTCAGTATTTAATTTGGTGAGGGGCATTGTGGTCATACTGGACATAAATAAATAAATAAATGCATATTTCAGGAGCAGTTTTGTTTTTTGGGGTGCATTTTCCTTATTTTCCAAAGACCATGGGGAAGGAGCTGGATTCATGCTAAAGCTGCATCTGCGTGGAACCCGTAGCTTACATCACTGAATACCTTAGGCCGCCGGAATATTTCAACTATTTTGCCTCATGAATGGGTATTGTGTGGTTACCACGAACAAATCTAATACATTTGGGGAATTAACTCAGTATTGCGTTTAGTATGACGTTACGTTCTTAACTGTGTGGAATTAGAAATCACTTCAACTCTGTTCATGAAAGTTCCATTTGCTACGATTCGAGGACGTTTTGCAACTGAACTTGGCCAGCCCATGGTGTTTTCATGTACCGAACCATGAAGTTGTATGTTTCTTCAAAAGAAAGAAGAAATAGAAAGCGGGATGGATCGTGAACAGATTTTCCATTGGACCACATTCATGCAGAAGTGTCGTTCTGGTGGTTTTAGATAAACGTTTTGCAACAACATTTTTTTGCGGAATGAATTCATCCCAGTCATGTTGACGCGCGGGTCTGTGTCGCCACGAAATCGGCGCTGATTGGTTCAGTTCGCATGCTTTGTGTACCGGAAGTAAATGTCGAGGACTGATGTGGGGAGTTCTTAGTAGAGTTCTTTCAGCCGATACTGGGAAGGAAGATGGACACGTTAAATAAACTGAAACAGTTTGATGCATATCCTAAAACGCTTGAGGATTTCCGAATTAAAACATGCAGCGGAGCTACGGGTTAGTGTTTTGAGGCAGAAGTTAGTTCATAACGTTAACGTACAAGCAGACACTATTCTCTGTCCCTTGTTGCTAACAGTTGCTAGCTAACTCAAGAGTACATACTGTCGGTATGAGGGTTAGCATTCTACAACTGTCAGATTTTTGACTACTCTGGGGAAAACAAAGGTAGCTAGGTTGTGAAAGTTCTGTGGAATTTGTTGATATCCTGACATGCACTTTTCTCATTCCCCTTTTAGTTACAATCATAAGTGGTCTCATCATGTTGATTCTGTTCTTCTCCGAGTTGCAGTATTATCTTACGAAGGAGGTGGGTTCATGTGATTTATCTGAAAACAGCCCAGTGTGATAAGTACATATGCCCGCCAGTTATGTGATTTATGAAGCTTGCTTTGTGAGGACCACACTTGCAAACAGAAGATTTATTCAAATGGAGAACTGGGAACTGTGTTGACAATCAGGAACTAGCGGCTAGCCACTGTGTGTATGTCCACGCATAGCGTATGCTAAAATACTATTACTGTCCTATCTAAGAATAATATTAAATACCATATATTACCACACGATGTATAAATATGAATAATATTTTTTTCTGATACAGGTCCATCCTGAACTGTTTGTAGACACATCACGAGGAGACAAACTAAAAATCAATATTGATGTGACATTTCCTAACATGCCATGTGCTTGTAAGTAGCTCTAAAAATTAAATTACATAAAAACACTGGGTGAGATTTCTTACCATCATCAGCTATAAGCACAATAAAACCCATATGTTTGAGTTTTCCTGGGATATTAGAAACTACCAGATTCATAAATATTCTATGTGAACAAGGAAACATGAAATATTTACTTATTATTTTGTGGTATAGTGTACCTGAAGAAATATTGTGACTGCACACTTGAAATATATGGCTTTTGCAACTCCATCTTGTCCTCAAGATCTCAGTATTGATGCCATGGATGTTGCTGGGGAGCAGCAGTTGGATGTGGAACACAACCTGTTCAAGCAAAGACTTGACAAGGATGGCAATCCTGTCACAACAGAAGCAGAGAAGCACGGTAGCCATCTGGTTAATAGCATTCCAGTACTTTCGCTCTATTCCTTGAAATTAATTGAAAATGAAAGTCATATAAGTTTGATTCGTCAATGTTTACACTGGGTCATGGATATTGTTTTATTGTTTCATGTAGATCTGGGACAAGAAGAAGGTGAAATATTTGACCCCAGTAAGCTAGATCCTGAGAGATGTGAAAGCTGCTACGGAGCAGAGACGGAGGATTTGAAGTGGGTTTCCATTATTGAAGACAGTGTTTCTCTCATTTTGTTCAACTGAATTTGATATTTGACTTTAATTGGGCCAAATGTGTATACCAGGGTGTCCATGACAGTGTGCGTGGCAGGTGGCCCATGACTGTATGCATGACAGGTGGCCCATGACGGTATGCGTGACAGGTTCTCCATAATGTAATGCGTGACAGGTTGTCCATGACGGTATGCGTGACAGGTTGTCCATGTCTGTTTGCT
>JACXGI010006494.1:0-23922 GCA_016801175.1 Esox masquinongy
CTTCCCCATGATTGTGTAGCCTACAGAACTAGACTGAGAGACCATTTAAAGGCCTTTGGAGGTGTTTTGAGTTAATTAGCTGATTAGAGTGTGGCACCAGGTGTCTTCAATATTGAACCTTTTCACAATATTCTAATTTTCTGAGATACTGATTTGGGGTTTTCATTAGTTGTCAGTTATAATCATCAAAATTAAAAGACATAAACACTTGAAATATATCAGTCTGTGCGGAATGAATGTATACATTATACAAGTTTCACTTTTTGAATGGAATTACTAAAATAAATCAACTTTTTGATGATATTCTAATTATATGACCAGCACCTGTATATGTGTTATTTCATAGTTTTGATGTCTTCACTTTTATTCTAGAATAAAATAAATAATTACCCTTGAATAAGTAGATGTTTCTCAACTTTTGGCTGGTACTATATATATACACTTTATATATAACCTCTATGGTACTGTACTTTTGACTGGTGTATATATGTGTTATAGAAAATCCTTACAAAAGCAAAGTATGCACTGTGGTCAAGCTCCACCCTTAACCGCTGTGTCTTCTCTTCACCTGTCTCCCTATGATTCCTGTTTAGGAAAAAATGACATGCTTTGGTTACCTCCAAATCATTGATCAATGATGAATCAGAAACAGTCTCTTAAAAGCTGTAATGGGATCGACTATATCACAGCAAAAAAGAGCACAGTGCATGACAAGTGTATGGCAACAATATGTAACAATAAAACCCATAATGTTTTGGTTTTTGATTACATGTATTTCCCAAAAATGGGAAATGCCATATTGTTTTGTCTTTGAAAGAGAAATATGACCACAACACAACAGGCGCCGTTAACCAAAACGTTTTCACCCTATACCTATTGGGGGCAAAATAGACTATATCAAGTCTGCTGAAATTGCATCAGGTTTTGTTAAGAAAAAACAGTATGCAAGTGTGCCAAATTGTCTTGCTTCTATATTAAATATAGCTTTTTCCTTATTTTCTGGAATATATGTAAACATCCATGAGTAAAGACCAAACCTGTCTAGACCAGTTTGAATAAATCCTTTGCAACATTTGGAGACTCAGTTTGTAACCTTCTCTGTAATCTAAAAATGTTTCTGTTTAACCTTTTCACGCGTGAGTTTCAAATTTCCCTTAACGCCCCACCAGCGTGAGTTTTTCTGCGCGTGATTTCAGTTCTCGCTCAGAGTTCCAGAATTTGATTATGACGTTACAAACATTTAATCCGCATCTTCTCAAAAACACCACGATGCTTACTAGTTATGCATCTAATTTTTTTATTTCAATTATATTAGCAAACCTCTACCGGTAGTAACTGTTAAAAATGTATATTGAATAATTATTGACCAATCTTAAAAAGGCTGTCCTTTTTCTAAAGATCGCGGCGCAAAAGATACTGACACCCTTCACTTGTTGTATCAATAAAACATACGCTATCAGGAAATAGGTGGTGTGTAAATCATTTATTTACGTAATTATTCAGAAGCTCTCAAAAGTTTGCCAAATTATGAATTCAGATTCTTGAATTTAGTAATGGACAAATACGATCAGTGAAAAAAATAGATTTTCGAAGATTACGTTGAGCTTTTTTCTCAACAAAAGTGGTGCTGTTAAAAAGGTAGTGCTGTATACTGTTTTACTAGATCTGCCAATTGAGCTATTGTGTGTGAACCCTACCAACATAAAAACAAACTGACTGCATTAACCCCACGTTAGTTACGTACATCGAGTGCCGTTCAGACGGTTGACATGAACAGTCACCTTGCCAGGTAAGGAACACTACATACATTGCATTGCAAGCTTCTCTCATTGACTCGAATTCAAAGAGATGCAAAAGCTGGTTGATGTGTAACTGTAGCTAGCTAGCAAACGTCAGCTAACCGCTAGCTAACAAAGTGTGACCTGTAATTCAGTGCAGCGAAAATGAAGATTGTGTCTTATTGTATTGAGCGGTAGAAGTAAAATAAATGTCTAACATATCCTTTGTTTGAAGTAGTTACTGAAAGTCAGCCACCAGCAACAGACTCCCTCAGATTCCCACACAAGCACTGTAGTTATATCTGCACGATGTGTCACTGCTGAGCACCGGATCAAACTATAGTGAGGCAAAGGGCGGTGGGTCGCAATCATTAAAAACGCGCTATTAAGTGTCTATATCCAGCACAAGTGCTTTCATTGCGTGTTATAAATATTGTTGAAATTATAATTATTTTTACAGTGATCAATATATTGGGACAAATCATAGTTTTCCCAGGATGGCAAATCTGTCAGAAAGACTGGCAAATGTAAATGACCGTCAGGTCTCAGAGTTACTCACCTTTCTTTATCTTTGGTTGATAAAAAAGCATAGCGGCGCCCGCAAACTTCTAGAAAGTTTTTACACAATGATTTTGACCGGTTGTCAGCTCTTCCAGGAAATGGTAAGATGCTCTACAGTAGTCGCTAATAACATTCGTTTTTGTGTATTATGTTTATTGTAGAAAAATATAACTGCCAGTGTTGGCCGCCTGTTGGTACGTAAGTAACCCTTCTTTTCCCGATTTGAATACTTGCTACCTGGTTAATATCATAGCGTGGTCTTCAAACAATTACATTGAGGAAATAAAGTTATAAACACTGAGCTAAAAGTGAGTAAATAAAAGCGCGGTCTGACCAGCCATTGTTACGTCCCTCGTACCTAGACGTTCTTATGGTGCGTTCTAAACAATACGTTCTAATCACACTGGTGTGATCGTACGCGTCAAAGGGTTAAATTGAGTTTTTCCTTATTCACTGGAATATATGTAAACCTCCATGAGTAAAGACCAAACCTGTCTAGACAAGTTTGGATAAATCCCTTGCAACATTTGGAGATCCAGTTTGTAACCTACTCTTTAATTTAAAACTTTTTCTGTTTCTAGAATACTATTTTCCTACATTCATCCAAAAATCAATGTATTTCAGAATAATTATTTGAACTGTTGGGGACAGGTAGAGCATCCGGACACTAGGCTGTTACATCTAGTCGTGAACCATTGTTTTGCCTGAAGCTGAGCAGAAGCAGATTTCTATCTGTTTTCTGTGAATGTATACAGCTTCTGTCTTAAGGATGGATCCAAGACTGGTTGGAACCCTCTCGTTTACATACAGGGAGTGATCAGTGAATCTGATCATAATTTAGACGCAGTGGGCAGATAAGAGACTAATTTAATTACCATGAATAGACGCTACATATCTCAATCAGATAGCAGTCGGATTACCTCGATCAGATGACAACAACCACATGTTAATGCACAATGTAACAAGGCACGGATCACGGTGAGATCAGCAGTGGGATCCAGAGACAGTTTATTTTTAACCTGGTAAATGTGTTAAATGTCAGGAAGACATGATATTATGCATCACCACAACTCTCAGTGGTCGATTGATCTCCACTCGCTGAGAAAACCCTTAGGAAATGTGTCTCTGTATATACCAATGTTGGGACAGCGACACCAGACAGGAGTTCCAGTTCTGTCCACGGAAGATCTTATTTTCAAATGCATGCAAGGGAAGCCTTTAAAACGTCAGGATGTGAAAAACGAATGCATGACACACAAACAGTGTAATGAGGTTGTTTGCAGGATAAGTCTGCACCAAAAAGAGGAGACTGAGGGGGAATTAAAATGACTAACTGAAAAAGGAAGCCCTCTCTAAAACGTCTGTTTACTCATGTAATGCTTCCCCCTGTAATGGAGGGATAAATTCATTTAACTGCATCTGTTGGAAGAAAAATGGTCTGAAATGTGAGAACCAAACCATATTTCGCTCACACTGAGATCACTGTGGTTTAGGGTGGATGCCTCCCACTGCATCGAAAGGGATGGAAAAAGACATGAACCCAGGGATGGTTAAATGAATCATATGGGGATGGAGAGCCCAAAGAAGGGCTAATATGGAAGCTTTCTAACTACCCATTACCGACTCCATCTGCCAGCACTGTCCCACTTCCGGCCCCTTTAATCACAGACTCCTCTTTAGTTCATTGTTTCTTGAGAAGTTTGTGCAGTTAGAGAAAGAGCAGTCCACAAAATAAGAAAACATACACTTGCTCTTGCCATAGTTTTCACAGACCTATCTGCCAATTGGCTAGGCATCACATGCATATTCGAGAGCACAGGTATAACTGGACTTTAAAGCTGTTCTTTGAGTTTGAAAAACCAATATGCCATATCCATTTACAAACTGTCCGGATCCCCGCGAGCCACAGGCAGTTAAGGCTGCTCTCTCAGCAGGTTTGGGTAATGGTCCAGAGAGAGGTTGGCATGGGGTGAGCCATCTCCTCTCGCCTGTGGACTATGGGTGGTTGTGGGTGCTAATGGTCTGTAACATACTCAACATACTGGGTCAGAAGGAGCTTTTTTTTCCACAGTCTTTTATCATGCAAACCACAAATGCCTCTAGTGACTCTGCTGCCAATGGCCATAATAAAGCCAGTACAATGACAGAACAGCATTTTCGAGGTTCAGGTTAGATCACAGGAGGCTTCACTCTGTGGCATGTGATGGAAGGAGCCAGCTGCATGGTCAATGCAGAGGACTGCTACCTGTCAGGTCGCATTGATTTATCTGCTGACTAGACTCGACTTGCTGTCTGTCAGAATAACGGAAATTATAGCTTATCATCTTGTCTTTGTTTAGAGAGTGCTCTTTATTACAAACACACCTGCAGCAAAGTGACAGGCACACAACAAAGAGAAAGGTACCATATTTTACAGTAGGTATGGTGTAAGGTTCATCGTCTTGGGCATGCTCAAATTATTTTTGTCATCTGACAATAGTACAAGTTCTATTTCAAGTATCAATGCCACTTAGCAATCTCATGCATTTACATTTAGTTAATGATATGTAAAAAGGAACCTTTTGTCAAGCACACCGGTGGTGGCAGTGGTATCAAAAGAGAGATGTATAAGAATCCAGCTCTATACCTACAGTAACATATTTTGGGGGAGCACTGAGCCTTATTTCTGTTCACTGTTCTTTGTTAAGGGGATAGAAAATCAAGAATTATTTAATCTTGTGTTGAAATTATACCGGTCCTCATGAGGAAAACAGCTATTGTAGTTCAGCAACATGACTGGTTTAGGGTAAAGGTTTTAGCTGGGATTAGTTTTAGAATTAGGCATAGGGTTGGGACTAGGGTTAGGGTTTAGGAGTTAGGGTTAGGTTAAGTGACTTACAGACTGAGAAGATAAAGCTCAAAGACCAATAATCCAACATAATTTGTCTCTGATGTAAGTATCAGACAACATTTTTAAACTTTGGATTTTATACTTTTGAGCTGTTTGAGCTGCTCTGCCCTAACATTTGAATAGGCCTTTGGTTGCCAGAAATGAGGACTACGTGGATAATGTCGCACACAGAGAACCAAGACTGACTTCTAATGAGAACCTCCGTTTTCTGATGCTAACAAAATGCAACCATTAATTTCCGCCACAATCATCTCCTCAAAGAAACAGCGGGGCCTTATTAAGTATTTCTCACAGCGCACAAATAATCCCAATAATGGTGATTATTTCTCATAATGATTCATTTCGCACAGTCAGGAGGAGTGTCCTGACAATAGGGTTAATGAGGTGCAATAGGGTGATTTATTGTCATCATACCACCACCAAATAGAAATAAAAATTTGGAACCGACCTTTCAACTAAACCCATTAAATTTGTCAATAGGACTGCCTCGTTTAGAACTCCTAACACCTATTCCTTAGCTGCAATACAAGGCCATGGTTAACTAAACCATAACCCTCAGGCACTATCTGAAGACTGGAATTAGATTCACACAATTCACACAATTGGTTCACACAATTTGGTAGTAAGCCTGCTTCAGCTACACCCTGTCCCTATTGGGGCTAGGGGATTGTTTGACGATAGATAGCCTTCTGCTTTCCCTTAATCTAAAGATGTAAAGTATGGTGTCCCTCGGGACAGTTGCCTTGAGCTGTTACTCTCTATTTTTAAAAATAATGTACCACTCTTACAGTGATGACAATGATGCAGATGATACCACACTACATATACAGTACCAGTCAAAAGTTTGGACAGCTAATCCTTCAAGGGTATCTTTTTACTTTTACTATTTTCCACATTGTAGAATAATAGTGAAGACATCAAAACTATAAAAAAAAACATATGGAATCATGTAATCATGTAGTAACCCAAAAGGTGTTAAACACATCAAAATACATTTAATTTTGTTGCAAATTCTTCAAAGTAGCCATCCTGACAAGGTAGGGTTGGCATGCAGAACATCATCATTATGTCTGTGACGTAGTACTCCATAATATGTACATATTAAGAACAGCTCAAATAAGCAGAGTCCAGTCCATCATTAATTTAAGACACACAGGTCAGTCAATCCTTCTCAAATGCATTATGATGGAAATCAGTTGCACAAATTTACATTAAACAAGGGACACCTGTTAATTGAAATCCATTCCAGATGACTACCTCATGAAGCTGGTTAAGAGAATGCCAAGAGTGTGCAAAGAATCTAAAATATAAATGTAATTTGATTTGTTTTACACTTTTTGGTTACGACATGATTCGATGTGTTATTTCAGAGTTTGGATGTCTTGTAGTAAGAATAAAGAAATACCCTTGAATGTGTGTCCAAACTTTTGACTGGTACTGGCATATATCAGCAACCATAGCCCGTGAGCTGACTGCGATTCTTAACAAGGAGTCTTAACAACCAGTGTCAGAATTGGCGATAAACAATAAACCAGCTGGCCTTAAATACATCCAAACCTAAAAGCAGTATATTTGTGTATCAGTCGGGCACGGCCGGTGCCATGCCAACTGTTACATTTCTATGTTCATTGTCTTTTGGTTTTGTTTCTATGTTCTTTGACTGGTTTCACCTGTGTCTACATCAGTCTTCATCTGTACCTCAATTATCCCTCGTTATGTCCCCATGTAAGTTCCTCCTGTCCTAGTGTTTCTTGTGAGTCATTGTTGGATGTTGCAGTCTTATGTTTAGGATATGTTAATTGTAGTCATGCACTGCAACAAGTCAGTATTGTAATTAAAGCACCTTTATTTAAATCACCTCTGCACCTGTGTCCAGCTATTTTGGAGAACCGTGACAATTAAAAAAAAATCTCTAAGGCATACATGAACTGGAGTTGTGCATAACATACATGACCATTGAAGATGCTAAACTACTCGCACTAACATTGAATGGGCAGTGATCATGACCAATTTATATTGGAAACGTTGTTGTCTTTCTGTTATAGAAACATCTGCATTTCTGACACAACGATCAACTGCATAATGTGCTCTACACAGTGTTGTCCCTTTTTGATTATTGCCAAATAGTATGATCAGGAGCAGCAAAGAAAAATGTAGCAAAGCTACAGACAACCAAAAACAGAAGATCACCTTGCCCTCGAACACAGAGAACCAACATCAACAACATGCACGCTAGTCACCCCTGGTTGTGGGTTATGGAGAGATGAACTGCCTGACTTATTATGAGATATTATTGCATTTAAGAATCCAAATTGTTCTTATGGTCAGATGACATAGAACTTAAGGATACCCATGGATATCCCACAACAAGAAAGAAACGTTGTCTAAAGCAGATCCATTACCACATATAACTCAATTCCGTACTTCAAGCTAGAAGTAAAATCAGTTTTTGGTTTTGCTGTTTTGTAATGGTTTGTTTTGGTTTGGACCCAGGAACAAGTAGTTGCTAGCATGCTCATTAACCTCCACCTCCATCCATCTCCTCTGATCTTGTTACCAACCTCACCGTCTCCCACTTAATCAGCATGTAATTAAAAGATAACCAGAGAGACTCTTTAAGGCCTCCTTTTAATCCAGGTATTCAGGAAAATCGGTGTATTAATTACTAATGAATCAGCCCAAATCAGGAAACTCAATTGCAAGATAAAATTCTATTTTGTCCCACTTTGGCAAGTTATGTGCAGTGGAAAGAATGGATAGTGTTACTGCTGTAGTTTTGCTGCTGTACACAAAGGAGGTAATTTGAAAAAGGGGGGTGTTGTGTATGACTATTAATGGTCCGGCACTACCAGTTTTATGTTGACAAGAGAGTAAAAGCTCCACTATATTGTCTCACCTCAAGGTTATGCGTTTAGGAATAACAAGTGAACAAATGGAGCAATGTGAACACTGAGCAGCTTGTGATAAATGTTTGAGAAACGACCATACGCTCTGC
Organism: Esox masquinongy; assembly: GCA_016801175.1. Classification (NCBI taxonomy): domain Eukaryota; kingdom Metazoa; phylum Chordata; class Actinopteri; order Esociformes; family Esocidae; genus Esox; species Esox masquinongy. Next base: position 8,225 of record JACXGI010006494.1, read on the forward strand.
TGTATGCTTATCAGAGTACGCAATCCATCACCATCTACTCATGAATGCAGGAACAGATGTACATGGCAACATTTCAAATTGCATTCAAATGGTCATTGCAGTGTGACAGGTTCTGCCAATCAAATGTTTCATTGCTTCAATTATTTGTTTTTTTCTTACTTTCGCTGCCTATTAATAGCATGTTAGATGTGCCTCTCAGTTACATGAGAACCTACTAGACAAATAAATTCATATTATGGGGAAGACTAAACATGGACTAAAAGGATATCAGGTGTCATTGCATATGCTCACATTTCCCAGTCAGAAATGTCTGCTTACCTTTCCCCAGTCAAGAAAATCCCACATGGCCATCCCACTTAAGAACTGTCTGAAGGATGTGAGTGTACAAGTGAATATGGGACTGTTGAAACATTAGATCTACCTTGGCATTTTTCGACTTCTTAAGTATCACATTGATCTGAAAGGACAGTGTCGATTCCAGTTGTCATGGAGATACTGGGTAGCGGTCAAACTGTGAGTGCTTGATAGTGGCCATCTGCTCGGTGACCTGTAATGATTGGTGCATGGATGGATGTGTGTGGGAGCTGTTTCTCAATCGAAATGTTTGGGCACCAGTGTTTGCTAGCGGATCAAGCCATTTGATTGCTCTTTTAAGTACAGCTTTTATGTTTGTGACGAGAGGAATGGCACAGCCATGTCGGCATATATCATACAGTGCAGTACAGGCAAGAAATCCCATGTGTGAACACACCAGGAATGATATTAGCAACTCTAAAGTGTTCACGGTCACCTACTCCTATGGGAGGCTTATGACGTGCTGTATGTACCACTGCAATTAAGCCAGGCCCAATCATCAAGAGCAGGGGGGACACCATGTCCATTGTCTGTACTGCCTGCCACTGAAAAAGGCAATTTGATTCATCACTGATTCATCATTGTTTTCAAGTGACGCCTGACTGAAAGCGCAGCGCCACCTCTCTCTTTGTCCTCTGTGAGTCATTAGGCTGGCATAACTGTACACAAATCAGTGCTAATGTTTATTTATTTATTTTTAAACCAAACTGAGTTGGTCCTGTGACACTTCTTGGAAATACATACAAAATACTAGGTGTTGCTTGTGTGAATGACCACCCTAAATGAATATTCAGAGTCTGTCAGGCTGAGCGAAATGTCAGTAGCTGCCACAACACTGTATTTTTCAAAGGAGGTTAAAAGTGTGTTATGCATAAGTTAACATGAAACATGGCTTCTGCTACAATCATACTGAAATACATTAAGATCCCACCAGAATGAGTCATACTAATCTGATTTTGATTTGAAATAGTTAGCAGGCAATTCCAACTGCAATCCATCCAAGTCAAATTTGAAATATTGAAGCATTCTGGCTGTAATACTAGAACCCATCCCATGAATATTTGAGCCCTTGGTGAAAAAGCATGGAAGTGGATGGTATGTTGTAGGATTACAGTGTGGGTATGAATCCGCTATTTAATTAAGCAAAAACATACTTTTATATTTATATATTTTTTAATTTTCTTTATTTACTTCTGATTACTCATGGAAATCACAATTTTCCAATGACTCCAGGTGAGGCCAGGGCTTGTTTGGCTTGACCTTATAGCCTATGACACTAGACTGTACTTCCTCCAGAGCCTGCCTCATCCTACCCTGTCTGCTTCTATCTCATCTTGTCCCCCTATGATTCCTCTGTCGTTAGGACCGTACGATTGTCTCATCACACACCTTCAGGTGAAGGTTTTTAATGAAGGCTTTTAATGAAAGGTGTACATCATCACCTTGTCAGCAACCGTGTGAGTGTGACTCTTCGAGGCCCTTAGTTCTCCTCAGGGGACTGCTGCTCAGCTGCCACCCGGAATTTGCAGCTCTGCCATTTTAAATCAGAGCTAAACCAGACCTGAAAAGCAAAAGCGTAGGTTCGGCAAGCGCACAGATTCAAGTGGCACAGGCAGGGTTCATTTCATTCCTTTTTTTGACCCAATTTTTTTTATCTCCCTTTCCCCAATTTCATCAAACACAAATCCATTTATGGTCTTGTCTCATCTGAACACCTCACAAAGGATACTGGAGAGTTAAAAAAAACGTGGCCAGCTTCCTTCCTTATCATCTGCGCATCTGCTTTTTCATTGGTCTTCCAAACAGAAAGTCACATTGGTCAACACACTCACTCACTTGACGTCGTCAGAAAGCTTTTTGAGTCACTAGGGAGTCACTAGAGCCCGATGAAAACAGAAAATCCCAACTGACAATACCTCCCTGCTCCACCGGGCAATGCTGGGCAATTTGCATTGCATACAGTATGTGGATTCCCAGTCACTTGTCAGTGAGCCCATCCACTTGAATGCTCCAACCTAGACTGTGGTGGTCAGCTTGGTGTTAGGAAAAAGTGCCTTTGACGGTTACGACAATTCAAGGCCTCCGGGGGGGTTCTTTATCCCACAGAAGTGTGAATGTGTGACAAATGAGTCTGGATACTGTGTTAAGTTCTGCTCCATAGCCTCGGGTCATCCTGCCATGTTACTACCCTGAGCCTGAATTAGGGAATTACTTTCACCATCACTCACCATTATCGCACATTCTTCACCCACATAGCCTGTTCAGTTCCTCCGGTCCTCGAAAGGCTCTCAGAGGTCAACGTGGCGGAGATGACTGACCCTCACTCCTCGCTCCACTCCCCTTTCACCTCGCTACACACCATTGCGAATGAGCGCCTCCACTCTGGCCCTGTTTCGCCTGCTTGCATGGCTAGATCCTGATCGCAGGTGTAAGGGGGTTACGCTAATGCTAGCTGACATCCTGAGAATCCGTAGATTGCTTCAAGGGCTTTGTGGTTAGGCCAGGGCGGCAGAAGGGAAGGGGTAAGGGTTGTCTGGGTGCTGGGGCAGGGGGCTTTTAAAAGCTCAGAAAAGGGCCTGTCCGAAAGCAGCCACTCACGTTGCGGAATCACTCATAGGGCAACAAGCGGAGCAACGGGTGGGGGAGCAGAATTTCTAGTTCTGATTTCCTGGAATTCAGTGGACCAAGTTTATACATTATAGGGGCTATAATGCGGCCCCCTAACACAATGCTTTAGAAACACTGCATCATGAGGATCCTGCCACAGTCTCTGTGTAATTACAACCATTTGAGCTGAATCAATAATTCAGCCACCATGCAGCCACCTCTGGAATAACATCCCATACTTCTGGAACGTATTTCACAGCATTCTATTTCTGTTCCACTCCCTTTCAATACTGTCCACTAACAGATTCCACACCTTTCTCGGTTTCTGTACCCCACAGAGAGAACCCCTGAAGATCCCTCTCAAGTGCATTTTACCAGTAAGCCTATGGTCTCCTGGCTGTTCTCAAGTACCCCCCTGTTAATAGACCAAGTACTCTCAGGGGTACCAGTACTTCTGATTGGGAACAATTAACCTTAGAGTGTGCAGCACTGTCCAGTGCTTTGGCATACAGACAGTGCTCACTGTTAAGTCTTCGTGGAAGAATGTGAGCTGCTCAATAAATCCAATAAGCTAACAGGAACCAATCACATCATTGTTTTTTCTTTGCTCTTTTACAGACTTCCCATTGTGTCCTGTGCTCTCATTCTCTCCCCCAGATGGAGGACAAGTTTAGAGTGAGAACAGTGGAAGCAAGCAGCAGACGTTGCATGCCCAGGCTGTAGGGCTGGGGTGATTGTGGGTAGGGTGTGTGGGGGGTGTAGCCGACCACGGGAGATCACAGTGGTCGCACCAAACGCATCCGAAAACACAGCCGCAGGCAAGCCTAAGTCAAGAGTGCTTAATGTGAGCCATCCGTATGTGCGGTGTTAAATAGATCGTAAAAATATTTTTTTGCGGCTAATATGGAGCTTTTCATTAATCCTAAAGCTGAACCTGCCTCCGCAAAACACTGAGAGGCATCACCCCTTGCAGGGGAGACAGGGAACACCCACAGTGCTGTAGAGGGATCGGAGCTTTTAAACATCACACTTCACATTCACTACTACATATACGCGCACACACTCCCTGCATGTGTGCCTATGTGTGCGCGACAGAGAAAGAGAAAAATAGCTAGAGAGCTGTGGGTGGCTGAGACAGATTTTCCCCCGTACTTCAAACACGGGCTTGCCTTATTGTGCATGTGCTATGGTTGTATAGGCCTTCTCTGAAGACACACATGATCAGTTGAAGCGCTTTTGAATCAATTTCTGGCTACACCTTATGATGACACCCATGTATTATAAGTTACGGAGGCTTAAAGTGTACAACACATGCTGTTCCTGAATCGACACTCACACAAATCCTTGAATTATTCTTTTAAATCCATTTCTGTGAGCAACAACATATCAGAGTAGTGATTTATGAAAAGACGGACCTGATAAATGTTAACCATTCAACTGTTCGACTCCCTGTTTCAACCAAAAAACTAAATTCAACCAGGTCAACCAGGCCTCTGCCTAAATGTCAGTAGCTGTGTGGTCAGTTCATTCATTCAGCTCCACTATAGGAAACCATAAACGTCCTCTCCATGTCTACATAGCATTCAAATGTGCAGTATTGTGCAATGCTGTGATTGAATGAAGGCGACCAGTACTGTTGTCTATATGAGGCAGTGTGTGTCCACGCTGAATGAAGAGCAGTGTAGCTGAGGGACTTGGTGAGCATGTACGCGTGTGTGGGTGGGTGTGTTTGCCGTATCTACATTCTTTCCAATCCAGATCCAATCTCAATATGGCCTCATTCCGAAGCTGAGAGAAGGAGAATACAATCTAATAAGTCCGGCTGTTCGCATAGTTCAATGAATCGTCAGAGGGCCTTGGAGAAATCAAAACATCACTCTGGCCTCCATCACGCTGCCCGGCTCCTCTCAGACATGGCAGCCATAATCTCTCTTGTCCTATTTCTCCTAACCCCCCACCGTCACAGAACCTGCCCATTCCCACTCCTGGGCCCAGCCTAGGCCAGACCCATATTATCAAAGAAAGACAATCTACTTCAGAGCAGAAGAGACCAGTTTCCGCACCTCACTCCACAGCTTAGAGGGTGTGAATAGATGAGAAGTGTACAAGCTCCATACATTAGTAATCCTGACATCAGAGATAATAATTATAGTAACTTGCTCATTAACACGTGAATTGAGCTGAGAAAGAGTGAGAGACAGGGAGTACTTTTCTCTGCTCGGGTGGGAATGTGTCACTTTTAAGCTTCAAAGAGCGAAATTCCAAATTGAATCTGAAAATAGGAGGTTGCGATATCATTCTTAGTGCCCATGAATTAGACTCCTCTGTGATTTTTTTGTCGGATTATTGCATTATTACAACTGCAGTATTACAAGGACGGAATGATAATCAGGTTACTGTTGGCCAACAATTGATAGCATAAGCTATTTTGGTACTGTAAAGTAAATTCATTGCATTTCTGGTGAAACAATCCAATTGGTATTGATGTCATGGACAGTACTACAATGAAAATGTTGTAGTAATTCCTAGAGGAATAGTTTGACAAACTGTGAACATTCAGAACTGGGCAGATATGATCAGTGCCTCAGCAACGGCTCTCATTTTAGTGCATTCTTTGTCGTATAAACATAATCATTGAAACTAAAATGTCCTTTTTAGGATGTCTCTCCCTTTGAGTTTGTGCAGACAAGTGTTGCTATCAGAAAGGTCTTATTTGCCACTTGCCAGAACAACTTATGAATATTTTCTCTTGCATCTGTCTGCTTTCAGCCTTTGTCTGTGTGCACTTGGTGATGTGTAGTGACACAACATGGTTGCTGTCAATTCAACAAAAATATCTCATCTCTATTTATCATTTGGAGGTTTGGGCATAGTTGTCTCGGGAAATGTATTTTGTTTGTTGCTGACGAACTCTGAATGTATATTTGATGGTGTTAAAGGTGAATAGGACTTGGGGAAGTGTTGAGAGGCAGACGCAGAGCGATGGTGTACCCTAGTGCAATGTGTATAATCCAGCAAGCTAAGGGACGTTGAGTGCACTCATTTCACAGTCCATTTCACAGCAGACAGCCCTAGGAGAATGCTTTGCGTAGTGTGACTCGGGAAATACTCTGAACATTCTTCACAATCTATCTATTCTGCATACATTTCATTTGAGTTCAGGTTCTTTATCCACTGTTGGTGGAATGAATGAATCCTCTCAGGAAGGACTTTCTACCTAGTTTTTTAGTGAATGGGCACTTCACGCTTACTTACATATAGCATGGACAGAGATAAGCACTGCATTGGGCTTGATGTATTTCATAAACTTCACCTGGGTGAAAAAAAAATGGTCTACATGTTTTTGAGTCATTGATGCTGCAAAAAAGGTAACTGCTTAACTTAACCCTTTGCATACAATGGCATGACCACGGAACTTGTAAAGGACATACAGACTTTTATATATTAGCAGTATGACTCAGTCTAGCGCAATGTTGCGCTAGTCTCTCTCCCGAGTCTCTCTCTTTATCTCTCCAGCCTTACACCATAGAGCTGCTTGGACGTGGCCTCCAAAGAGCAGATGGTATCTACCGGCAGGAGAGGAAAGCAATAAAGGGGCTTGTTATAGGCTGCAAAGCCCAATGTAAGTCTGTTGCCTTCAAAAAGCCAAAAGTCTTGCACCCGTTTTGGGGAAATGCACAGATTTGTTTATAGTATTTCCTGTTCTTTGGGACACTCATACGTTATATTAGCCTGGCTCTGTGAACTCAAGGACTACTTTTCTCTTATTATGACTGATGTACAATCCCAACCATAGGCAGCAAGAGACCACTGTCAACAGTCTCTTTTGGAAATGTACTACTGTAGTTACCTGGCATTTGGAGCTAAATGTTGAATCATATGATTGATTCACTTCCAACAGATTAATGTGCCTGACAAATTATCACTCTGAACCAGATCAGAATGTAAACCAGCTATTACATCCTCTATTAGGAGCCAATATCATATGCTATGTGCGCTGCCATACATTACTAACTGGGCGATAGAGCAATGTTATCTACTTCATAGCTTTTTACTCTGCCACATGGAATATTAAAGGAACTTAAAGGGACAGTTTGTTAAAGTGAGATTTAATTTTATCTGTACTTTTCTTGCTGCAACGTCACCCAAATAGTTTTTTGGTCAACGTTCTATTCATGAGCTTAAGTTGCGGACTTTGTGTTTTCATGAGCCAGTCTAGAGATAGTGGATGGACTTGTCAAAATACTCACAGCAATGCCCCATGAGAAACTTTACAGCCATCTAATATCTTTTTGAGCTACAGACAGTCGTTTGGTGAGTCCATCCATTACTACAGGTATAGCTCATGCACTGGACAGCCCTAAAACAGAAGCTCCCATAATTCTATATATGGCTTTGTTTTTACACTTTCTGTGCTTGTAGTTAATCCCCAAACCATTTATATATACAGTGCCTTCGGAAAGTAGTCAGACACCTTCAGTTTCCCCACACTTTGTTGTGTTACAGACTTAATATACAATTGATTAAAGCTAAAGTACGTACGTTTTTTGCATTAACACATAGCTATTCTACTGTATTCATATGGATCGTGGATGAATTCCTACTATATCAGATGGTCCCAGGCCTGCATCTGAAAAACCTCTGTATACAGTGTAATGCTCCTAATGAGAAAAGTGTTCGGCTCTCGCAGTGACGGGAAATTTTATCCTGCACACAGGAAGTGATGCATTTGACGTATCAAACAAAGAGCTGAGGCTGGACAAAATAAGGAAGTGGCTACTCTCATTTTGTGGATCAAGCAGCGAGAGAGGCTAGCTAATTTTATTAAAAAATTTAAGAAGTTCAGATTGTAACAGTACCTAAGAAAATACGGTTTGGATCAAAGGAAAGCAAATCTGGTAAAAGAGAGGCAGATAAATGCCGTTCAGAGTGAACATTTGTGCAGCTGCCTATCCACGATGGATGGAACTCATGGAGCAAAATGCATTAATGCATTCTTCTGTTAAATAAGTAAGTAAAGTTAGCCAAAACACTAGCTACCTAGCTAACCTCACACTGTTGTTAGTGATTGCCCTATTGGTGGTAATGTGGCTAGCTATACAGACAGAGCAGACATGGGTATAGTTACTTACTGTACATCTATCCAGCAGACATTGATCGCAAGTTTTGCTACTACTACCAACTTTAAATGACATCAGCTTTCCAGCAAGGACAATGTTAGCTACCTAGAATAACCTCACTCTGTTGTTAGTAATTGGCTATAACTAATTACCTGGCAAAAACTAATGGCCAATTTGGTTAACTAGCTATCTTTCTGTGGAAAAAGAGGCAAGCTGCCGTCTGTACACGCTGTTTGCTTTGTTCACTAGCCCTGCTAGTAGTACTGTAATCGAGAAACATAACCAGGGCAAGTTTAGACAAGTAGGTACAGTAGCTATTCTCACGTTTCTGTATGTATACTGCATCAGATACATTTCGGCAGGGTGCCACCTGTAGACGTCTGTACGCACTGTTTGCTTGCTTACTAGCCCAACTAGTAGTACTGTAATCGGAAAACATTACCAGGGCGAGTTTAGACAAGTAGCTGGCTATTCTCACTTTTCAATATGTATGCTACATCAGATACATTTTGGCAGCTTGCCGCCTGTAGCTGTCTGTTCATGCTGTTTGCTTTGTTTACTAGCCCAGCTAGTAGTACTGTAATTGGAAAACATTACCAGGGCGAGTTTAGACTTAGTAGCAAGTTATTCTTACATTTCCGTATGTATGCTACATCAGATACATTTCAGCAGCTCGCCGCCTTTAGCCGTCTGTTCATGCTGTTTGCTTTGTTTACTAGCCCAGCTGGTAGTACTGTAATCGGAAAACATTACCAGGGCAGGTTTAGACTAGTAGCTAGCTATTCTCACGTTTCTGTATTTATCCTACATCAGATACATTTTGTTTAATTAATTTTAGTACATAATTAAAACAAACGTATGTCAACTCACATGGTCGGATGGAGATTTTTTTTAGATGAGCTGAATAAAGTGCACACAATGCGTGGGGCTTTAAGAGTGAACTGACGTCACACCAGCGACAGCCGAGATTTCTGGGAAAATTAGGCGGAAATACTTCCTGTTTTGAAAGTTATGTCCTTCAGCTGTAAATTTACATTACAAGCTTCGGTTCATCATCTGGCTAATACCATCCCTATTGTGAAGTATGATGGTGGGAGCATCATGCTATGGGGATGGTCCTTAGCGGCAGGGACAGGGAGACTGTTTGGGGTTGAGGGAAGGATGAATGGAGCAAAATACAGAGAAATCCTTAAAGCAAACCTGATCAAGAGTGTATAGGACTTCAGAGTGCGGGGAAAGATTTATCTTTCCGCACAACAACTACCCAATGCACAAAGTAAAGACAATGGGACTGTGAAGTCTGTGAATGTCCTTGAGTAGCCCAGCAAAGACTTGGACTTGAACCCCATTGAACATCTGTGGGGAGATCAGAAAATCAGTCACCGATGCTCCCCATCCAATCAGACAGAGCGAGAGAGGAACAATGGCAGAAACTGAACAAATCCAGGAGTGCAAAGTTGGTAGAGGCATAACTAAGAAGACCTGAAGCTGTGATCACTGCCAAAAGCACTCTAATTAAGTACTGAAAGAACTTATGTATGTGAGCTGTTTCAGGTTTTATTTTCAATGAATTAGCACACATTTCTAAAAACATGTTTTCAGTTTGTCATTATAGGGTATTGTGTGTAGACTGATGTGAAATTTCATCCATCATAGATTAAATGTATAACACCACAAAATGTGAAGAAAATGAAGGGGTATGAATACAGAGAAAATTGGTTGCCACATTATGTTGAGTCATCACTAACTATTGACTACAACGCATCATGAAAATATGTCTGACTATGTCATAAATATATCTCTGTGCGTCATAATTTTTATTTCTCCTCGACTGTACAATAAATGTGCATATTTTTGCAAACAGCATCATTCAGATATGGGTTTATGGTACAGTGGCAAACTAAAACTAAACTTGAGTGCAGAGACATTAGCCAAAATGAGATTCTGATGTAATATGATTTGTTTTGAAGTGCCGTCTAACATGCTTAGCCACATTTTCATAAGGCATTATAGTCAACAATTTCTAAGCGCTCATCACTTACGTACCATTTCTAAATGTGGCAACCAATTTTCTCTGTAAACGAAACTAAATATCTAACAACAAAATAAATAATGGTTTGGGGAAAATCTGACAATAAGGACACATGTAAAAAAGTTATGAACTTACCCTTTAACAGCAGGTCCTTGCTGAGTGTGCACTTGTTAAATCAACAGACAGGGAGATAAAAAGAGAGAGTGGAGAGAGAGGAGCAGAGTAAAATAAATCTAAGGCTGTTTGATTGAGCCCTGCTCCTCTTTTCCATGCAGTAGGTTGCACTGATACTGTAGCCTATTACAAACAATCTCTCTTTCCCTTGGGTCTATTTACATCATATGTGTACTCGTTGTCTGTATATGTTCCATAAAAAACATGTCAGAACAAACCCATTAAAGGCAGACATGACATCTGTCCAGGGAAACCTCTGTGACCAAGTTAAATTTAATCTTATTTCTTTTTTTGTGCTTACTCAGTCTCTTTAGCTAATTAACCCAGTGATGTGCAATGTAGGTTTCTTTTCTGTATGTACATAAAAAGGTTGCTCCAGTAAAGTGCACACTTGGCAACAATCAGCTCTTCAGTTTGAAGGCAAGCTGAGATTTAGAGACATCAGAGCTTATCTTACAGCCTTAGCAGACAGAGGCCTGGGGTAGATCCGGTAAATGGGAGCAGTATTATGAATGTGATGACAGGTGTGTGCGTCATTACTGTAATCTGACTCTAAAGGCAGTGTTTATTTCTACAGAGATTATACTCGCTTGACACCTTTGCAGAACCCAGTTTGATGGAACATTCACTAGGTCTTTCTTAATATGTGGATTTATTATTATTATTATTATTGCACGTTGGTGTCACCAGCTTTATTAAGATCAGGTCAATAATATTTGGTTGTATACCAATTTCCACTGTCCACTGGCTCATCAAAGAATAATTGCAGTAATGGATGTGCAAAACCAATGTGCAGAACTATCAAGTGAGCACAGCTTCCAAAAGGGATGGAAAGACAGGGAAAGTTCTAAAAGCTGTTGCATGCTCTAAAATCTGTTGCCGACAAATCCTTCAGATTATTCAGAATGTTTTTATTATTATGTATTCTACAGCAGGTGTCCACCAATTCTTCTAAATTAGCCATTATGTGTGTCTTGTGACAGTTATCTATTCCTTTGGACACAACATGTTTGTTGTCTCCTTAACGTTTTCTTGGATTGACTATTATGCTTCACAGCTGGAATTTCTAGACTGGAAAATGACAGTTTGCCTTACCCGCGGGTGATCCAAGTTATAGTACGAACGCATATGGTGAGCTATAATGCTCTCTAAATATACCTCTCCTTCCGTGCTACAAACTACTGGATAGAAAAACCAGTGGCTCATACAATTGTATAATGGTTCCAAAGTAAAGTGTTTATTATAAGTAGTGAGATATGTTTCATACATTCTTAATCCAACACACGCATTCAACATAATTTCTCTTTTTCGCATTGTGACAAAAACATCTTTCGCTGCGTCCGCATAATTTCCAAGCAGGCTACGGGAGCGGACACAGACCAGCACATACATGCTGCGCCTTAAACGCGTAAAATAATCAATGCCTGTGAACAGTGGTCGGGGCGTTGCACTTCCCGACATACTGCATATCATAGAATCTCGACGTTTATGTGTATTTGTGTATTTAAATATGCTTCAGTTTTTTCAGTACAGTTCAAATCATTACAAAAACTACAACAACCGTTTGTATGATCTATTTTCAGTTAATTGAAAACAGAACACAGCGCAGTATCGCCTACATTAAAATAAAATTCTACGTGAATAACAAATGCCACTGTCTATGTTCTAGTTATCTTACAATTTCAAAGTTGACCTATTTAACATACTCACCCCTTTATCCTGCTCGGGTAGAATCTTCTCTGTGAGAATTGACCCATATCCAATAAAGAAACATGTCGATGTGAGAAATGAGAATAATGAAAAATGTTGTTTCTGATAGTAATATAGTATATATCACTTGAAGAATGTTCTCACTTCCGAAAAACTCCATTCATCCTTTGAAATATCCCAAAGAAATCCATGCATTTGAATTGGCTCTCTCGATCCCAAAGCCGCTCGAGCGCTGTCCAGTGGAAAGTGGTGCTGAAAGTCTTTCTCGCCTAACTTTCGTTGCCCGCTGCTAATTGCCTATAAGTCGAAATAACCAGCAGCTTAAGTAGTTAATATTGGCCTGCTGCTGTCACCTGTTAGCTTTATACAACATACATTGACCTTTCTTAATAATAAAGACGACTGAAAAGGAAACATCGCACTCCTGCGGAATGGATACAGCACTGTCCAATCGATGGAGTGCACTCAGCGCCCACTGAATTAATTTGATCATAATACAACGCAGCAAAATTCACATACCATTGTGTAAAAAATAACAGCAATGCCGCTGCAGAGCACGGGATAGAAATCAGAAATATCTGGCAATTAGTTACATCACTTCCCGAGAAACATTGCGCAATGCATTTTGAGATATATTCTTTATGATTTAGACTACGTCGATTCGACCACCTGCTACATTAGGAACATATTTTCAGCGTTGACGTTCACATGGTTAAGTTGTTTTGAAGTTATGACCAAATCCTGCAAAAACTTTGAAAATGAATGAGAATATGTAGGTTACTCAGAAGCGGTGTAGCAGACAGCTCATCTTCACGCGCTGGAAGCGTTAATAAGCACGTGATACAATTGCTTCGTCTGTCTCTACACAGATGTTAGATCAGTGTTTCTTTTTTAAGTAAATAGAAAATTCATCAGGGTCTCTGTGGAGTCGATTTTTGACAGGGCGGCCAAATAATAAAACTGCTTTGATTTAACCAAAAGGTTTATCTTTTTTCAACATCGTGAACAATGGGCGACTCAAGACGCTGTTGCTTTGCCCAATGCGGTGCTTGGTACATAATGAGTGCGGCATTTTTCTTTTCATATTTGAGCTGAAGATGCCGTTGTTGATTGTAACGAAATAATCAAGCCAAATGATGGTTTGCAAAAAGTTTTGTGAACGTGCTAAAAAGATGGTTTCAAAAAGGTTTTTCAGCTGTCCGTGTGGGAGACCCTTTTTGCATTCCTGGGAAATTATAACCCCTTCAAAAAATAATCCAAAACCAAAAGTGGTTATTTGAGTAACTTTTAAAAAGGGGTTCTTTCAAAAATATTCTAGAGGGAATAGTTTCGATTTGAAGTACATCTAAACGCTCCATTTTTACTTCGACATTATTAAAGTGTCAGCATACCCATTCCACAACTGGCATCTCTGCTTTCACTACATGGCAACCTATCATAGGTGCACTAAAAAATACAAAATGGGAATGGGAATGGAAGCCTGGGCCTCCTTACATTTCCATGTTGTTAACTTGCCATATTTTTATTCTTTAGGCAACACGTAGCCTAACTGGTGGCAGGATTATCCAATCCCACCATCTAGCCCACCCGAGAATTATTTTTTTTTAAATTTGAATAATTTATCTGATGCTCTCATCCAGAGCAACTTACATACATTATTGATAGCATACATTATGTACTTAAATTTTTTATTCAGTTACATGGGAGGAGAGGGGCTGAATGAGCCAACTGGAAATTAGGAAAGATTAGATGTCCATGTTATCATGAGGACCAGATTGGATATTTAACCAGGAGACTAGAGTTAACAGCCCAACTCTAAGTGCCATAGGATCTATAGTAACCACAGAGAGACAAGAAGCCGGTTTAATGTCCCATCCAGAAGATGCCTCCCTATGCAGGGCAATGTCTCATTCACTGCCCTGGGGCACTGGGGTTTTATTATTAAACCTTAGGGAAGACTGCCCCTTTCTGGCCTTTCAACACAACTTCCAGCAGCATCTGGTCTCCCATCCAGGGGCCAACCCTACTTATCTTCAGAGACAAGCCAGCAGTGGCTGCTATGCTTTATTTTTTTGACACCTTGCCTTAACTGACAGGCTATATATTTGATTACATTCTTAGGTAGTCTTACTCCTTTATTCTTTTCTTGTCTTTTTCATATTTTTTTCATGAGGAAATGTAGGAGGAGAGGGGAGAAAGTTAGTTAGAATTGCCCTGGGAGCTGGGGCTTTGCTGGCCTGGACCAGCTCCTATAACCTTGACTATATTTACAGTTTGTTTTCATAAAATATGAATTTAACCTTACCATAAACCAGGACTGAACTATACACTATTACCCCAACCACTAATCATAACCTCAAAATTGGAAGACATTTTTTCCAAATTAGATTTTTGAGGCTCTGGAGTCAGACTTTATGGCTGTAAAATATTTGTTTTTGGCTATGATTGACAACATACCATAAGCTAATTCCACAGTTAGCTTGAAGCTATCTAATTTGTTGGTACCTCTTGTATAGCTCAGTCAGTAGGTTGTCAAGGAGGGTGGTTGCATGTGAGAATCACTGGTTTGAGCCTAGGATGCTAACATCAATAGTGGAGGAAGATATACTGAGAGCAGCAAGCTGTTGTCCATTTCATAAGCATGCAGTGTATGTCTGGTAACTCCTCTGCTGATTTTCTTTTGCAGACTAAGCAGGCCCATGGACTACATCAGAATGGTGTGTGGTTGGGGGGAACCAGAGCATTAACCACACAGTTCATATTATTTTCAGAAAAATGCAGTGTATACCTGCTTTTTAGTATCACCACACTGATACCCGCCATCTCATCCCCTCAAACCAATTGTTGGCCTCTGTCTTACAACCTTGGATGAAGAGGAATATGATTGTTTCGAGGGTTAATTTGGAACCAGAAATCTTGCCCCGTTTCTGTTTTGGTTAAACTCAAAGCTTTAACTGGAAGAGCTTTAGACAGCTTTAGGTTGTTTGGGGAGGGAGGTTCTTACTCCTGTTTAGTGTTTCTGCTTTGAGGATATAATGTTGAAACAGTGTGTCAGAACAGTCCTCTCACTCCCTCTCTGGTGTGCCGACTCAGGAGATTACATGTTTCAATTAGCCGAGGGGCTAAAGAAAATATAAGACATTCTAATTCCAGTTCCAAATGAAAAATCCTAGTGGAAAGGCTAACCACGGAGGCATAATCAACTGCCCCAGACAGCTCTCATTTTATGGATGCATTATAGAATTACCTTAAATGTGTTGCTACTTAGAACAGAACTGAACTTTAGTTCAGTACATTTAATGACAATGTAGTAAATGAATTACACATTGTGGGTTTCTGTGTGTGTGACTATAAGGCGACTGATATTAGTAGCATACTTTTCATTCCCTCACATCCTGCCCTAAGATTGACCTGAGGAGTCAGTTTCATTAAATGTTGAACCTAATCAGAAATATTACAAGCTACATGAGGTCAGGAAACTTTGTGTAAATGCTGCACTTCCATTTGGGTTGTGCTTGCACAAAAAGTTCAGTATCCAATTATTTCTTCTGTTCATGTATTAATCATTTGGAGGAGAGACTTTGCAGGGATTGGAATGTTTGGAGTGAACTCTGTTGCCAAATTCGAACTCCTGTCAAAGTCAGTGAGGTGAGGTGCTTTCCTTCAACACTCCTATAGTACACTGTTGTTAATTACCTTCA
>JACXGI010006494.1:24022-41874 GCA_016801175.1 Esox masquinongy
GTTCTCGTGGACACATGGGCAGGCTCTGGTTCTCGTGGACACATGGGCAGGCTCTGGTTCTCGTGGACACATGGGCAGGCTCTGGTTCTCGTGGACACCCATGGGCAGGCTCTGGTTCTCGTGGACACCCATGGGCAGGCTTTGGTTCTCATGGACACACGTGGGCAGGCTCTGGTTCTCGTGGACACATGGGCATGCTCTGGTTCTCGTGGACAGTCATTATAAATAACTTTACTAAGGTAACAGCAGCCTCTGCTGGTCCCTAATATCGGCTGGTCCCTCTACATTTCTCTGACTTAAAAAGCACTAGAGGAAATGTGAGGATATTCAACTGGACTACCAAGCAACGGGGCAGTAATTGACCTATGAAAAATTGCTTTAAATTTGTCCAGACAAATTAGTTGTAGGCAGCATGCTGGAGATGTGGTTATGTTGTTTCACTCTGAGATTATTGTTTTATTCATATTGAACCATATTGAAATTGACTTTTGACATGACATTTGACCCTTTACAGCAATTACTGCCTTTTTGCCTGGTATACCAACTGGAATATATTCCCATTGCACCTGCATTTAACACAAACTTGTGGTCATATATTATATGTTCATATAGTTTAATTCTAGCTGGTACTTGTCAACTAGGTAAGAACTATCAATAATGCCAAGTTAAGTTGTTTGCTGTTTCAGCTGTTTCCCTTGGTTTCCCGATATCTTTTTGCAAGCATGACTTCGTGGCAGAACACAAATTGTAGGCAGGACTCACTGTTGTTATATAATAAAGAAATATTTGCATTTTTTCTTTATTATATAACAACAGTGAATTACCAGTTTAATTTTTTATTTTTTGCATTGTGGGCAGAATAGTTTTTCCATTAAGACAGTGCCTTTTACATATCTAACATTACTGACAGGCTACAGGAAGTGCATAGAAGAGAGTTACTATATCGTATAGCATTTCACAGTGTTAGTGATTTGAGGCAATACCTCTATAACTATAACACATCCTTATTTAGCAAAGTGGGAATGGCTCATCAAAACATAGCAAATTGCAGTCAAGTAAATTGGTCACCTCTATGTGCAAAGCCACACACAATGCATAGTGGCCTGAAGCGGTACAGCACAGACTTTCATTTCTTTGTTATTAACTAGGCAGAGAGAAGCACATTTGAATAATTAATGTTACCAACGGCTTTCAGAGTGTATAATTAAGTAAGTGTTCTGCCCTTTACCCTCAGGGTTAGGTTAGGTGGGCCACACCTTGATTATGTGTTTAGGGATAACCCCATAGTATCATAAATAATAGACTCATTTTACAACCCACAGATTTAATTTGTCCAGAAATATTTAGGTCTTTATTTAACATTTTGCATACTGAATTGGTCACAGAATGATTGTATACCAAATATATGGCTTTGGTGAGGTGCAGTTGAGCACCCTCTGCTGAAGGGAATCAGACCTGCGGTGGTGTTCATGATGAGTGGCTCTCTAGAGGCCCCTAAAGAAAAAAGAATGTGTTGCCTTAGCAACTGCAAATGGGTTAGAGCAGTGCCTCTTCAGTTTTATATTATCCATAAATATCTGCTTAATCATGTAAAACCGACAATGATTTTCATTAAGGGACAGTTCAGTTTTTTGCTTTGGAGAGGGTTGTGTGTGTATTTTAAAAGAGATGGTGGAGCATTTTTTTCCTTCTGGCATGCATTTGCTATTTATGGCAAGTTATATGATGTAATTTTAGTATATCCTAGCTACATTTCCTCATTGGCATCTACCTGATTTTGGTACTGCTATTATAGCTATGCTTTCCCTAGCATTTACAACCCTGTTTCCAAAAAAGTTGGGACGCTGTGTGAAATGCAAATAAAAACAGAATTCAATGATGTGCAAATCATTTATGCCGATAGTTATTGAAAATAGTACAAAGACAACATATCAAATGTTGAAACTGAGAAATGTTATTGTTTTTGGAAAAATACATTCTGAAATTGATGTCAGCAACATGTTTAAAAAACATTGGGACAGGGGCACGTTTACCACTGTGTTGCATCATTTCTTTTAACAATACTCTGTAAACGTTTGGGAACTGAGGAGACCAATTGCTATAGGTTTGAAAGTGAAATGTTTCCCATTCTTGCTTGATACAGGATTTCAGATGCTCAAAAGTTCAGTCTCCTTTGTCGTATTTTTCACATTTCAAAATGTGCCAAATGTTTTCAATTGGTGACAAGTCTGGACTGCAGGCAGGCCAGTTCAGGACTCTTTTGCTACGGAGCCATGCTTTTGTAATACATGCGTGGTTTAGCATTGTCTTGCGGAAATAAGCAACGCCTTCCCTGAAAAAGACGTAATCTGGATGGCAGCATATGGTGCTCCAAAACCTGTATATATTGTTCAGCATTAATGACGCTTTCACAGATGTGCAAGTCACCCATGCCATGTGCACCCTCATACAATCATGGATGCTGGCCATTGCCAGTGCGCTGATAACAAGCCGGATGGTCCCTCTCCTCTTTAGCCCAGAGGACACGGTGTCTGTGAATCCCAAAAAGAATTTCAAATTTTTTTTTAAATTCCATTTTTTATTGTAGTGTAATGAGAAATGTCTGTTGAGGAAGAGTGGAAGGGTATTCGACGAAGAGGTGCGTCTGGCCCCACCAAGTCTCCAACAGACCCTTGGTGATATTAATCAATGTCCTGGGTAACATTTGCTTCTCCAAAGATCTGGAACACCAGGTGTGGGCCATCAGCCCCACCCTCCTGAGCTCACCTGGAGAGGTGTGAAACTCTGAGCAAACTGGAGTGTAACTAAATGCATGATATTGTGGACATTTACCTGTAATGTTTGGATTTTCCCTGTTCCTCATAAAGGGCAGAATAGGCTGATATGCTTTATTGTACTGTACGGGTTACGGGTCAAGCTTCACAAGAACATTGTAGAAATGATTGTCCTTGTTGCATGTCAGACAACAACTGGCAGCAACGCCCCACCCATTCGATAATTTTGCATTGATTAAGTGGGACAGTTCCTGTCCTTTGTGTTCATTGTGTTTGCCAAGGTAAAGTAATGCAAATGACTATTTGGCGGAGGGTTTTAGATATGTCTGATTTTAGGATAAATAGCCGTCTCCAAAAAGTTATTTGATTTTGTCCTCGTTAAAGAGACCTCCCAACACGTTGTGTTCTAGTCATATTTAGGAGTTTGTCCTCGTTAAAGAGACCTCCCAACACGTTGTGTTCTAGTCATATTTAGGAGTTTGTCATCGTTAAAGAGACCTCCCAACACATTGTGTTGTAGTCATATTCAGGAGTCTATCTTTAACAGAATCTCCTAGCATATGTTCGTGCTATAGTGTCTTTAATACTTATGGTATAATTAGTAGACCGTTAGGCTATTAGGGAGGACGTTGAATTGTGTTGTTATGTAACTATATTTTGTATTGTAACTTTATTACTTGATTGGAATAAATTGTGTTACTTTGGAATATAGATTACTACGGCATTCCTCGTTCATCTCCATACTCAAGCTCGCAGTGCTACTGATAATTACACACACATAAATAAGTCTAAGCGACCAGACTTGGTGTCCCTGAGTCCTGGAATTCTCTAAGCAGTTTGGTTAGGCCCAGGAACATAAGACATTCTAGTCGTCCCTGAGTCATGGGCATAATTAACTTTCTGTTAGCCCCAGGAACACATGCCATTTTACTGTATGGTTCGTGTTAAACGACCTACACCTTATGGGCGCTTATGATAACGGATATAGGCACATACACTTACGTAAATCGAAGTGACCAGACTGATCATCCCTGAGTTCCCGGGTTGCTACTCCATCCCTTGTTTTCTGGACTTGACTGATGAGGAGCATTGAGGATAACGTAGGCTGTGAAACATATGATCTTTTAAATGTTTGGCTTTTGACGAAAGATTAGCTATCTTTTCTAAGAACTTCCAGCATATCATGGTCATTTATGACTGCCTATGTTTCACAAACAATATGGAGTCAGATTAAACATTTATTTATTTATTTATCACTAAGGTTACGTTCCCTTGCACTCATTTCCTTAGCGTCCCCGTTAACCTTGTAAGTGGTAAACCTTTCGAACCACTCTCCCATTTACCCCTCACTACATTATCACATAGTTGTTTGGCTCCTTTTTAAATCATAATGATAACAGAAATCACCCAAATGGCCCTCATCAAAGGTTTACATACCCTTGAATGTTTGGCCTTGTTACAGACACACAAGGTGACACACACAGGTGAAAATGGCAATTAAAGGTGAATTTCCCACACCTGTGGCTTTTTAAATTGCAATTAGTGTCTTTGTATAAATGGTCAATGAGTTTGTATATACATCTTTATAAAGATGGAAAAGGATATAAAAATATATCCAAAGCCTTGCAAATGCCAGTCAGTACTGTTCAATCACTTATTAAGAAGTGATTGTTTCAAGGAGCACAATACGACGATACTTGAACAAAAATGAGCTGCATGGTCAAATTGCCAGAAAGAAGCCTTTACTGCACCTGTGCCACAAAAAAGCCCGGTTACAATATGCCCGACAACACCTTTACACGCCTCACAGCTTCTGGCATACTGTAATTTGGAGTGACAAGACCAAAATAGAGCTTTACAGTCACAACCATAAACACTATGTTTGGAGAGGGGTCAACAAGGCCTATAGTGAACAGAATACCATCCCCATTGTGAAGCATGGTGATGGCTCACTGATGTTTTGGGAGTGTCTGAGCTCTAAAGGCATGGGGAATCTTGTGAAAATTGTTGGCACGATGAATGCAGCATATTATCAGAAAATACTGGCAGACAATTTGCATTCTTCTGCACAAAAGCTGCGCATGGGACATTCTTGGACTTTCCAGCACGACATTGACCCTAAGCACAAGGCCAAATTGACCCTCCAGTGGTTACAGCAGAAAAAGGTAAAGGTTCTGGAGTGGCCATCACAGTGTCCTAACCATAATATCATCGAGCCACTCTGGGGAGATCTCAAATGTGCAGTTCATACAAGTCGACCAATGACTTTGCATGACCTGGAGGCATTTTGCTAAGACAAATGGGCAGCTATACTGTCTCACCTGCAAGAATTCGGGGCCTCATTGACAACTATTACAAAAGACTGCATGCTGTCATTGATGCTAAAGGGCGCAATACACAGTATTAAGAACGAAGGGTATGCAGACTTTTGAACAGAGGTCAGTTCATTTTTTTCTTTGTTGCCATGTTTTGTTTTATGATTGTGCCATTCTGTTATGACCTGCAATTGAATGTGAATCCCATAAGAAATAAAAGACGTGTTTTGCCTGTTCACTCATGTTTTCTTTACACATGGTATATATATATACAAACTTTTGAGCACAACTGTATGTGGTTTCTTCTTTGGATGGTAGAGTTTTAACTTGCATTTGTGGATGGAGCAATGTACTGTGTTCACAGACAATGGTTTTTGGAAGTGTTCCTGAGCCCATGCAGTGATGTCCACTACTGAATCATGTCTGTTTTAATGCTGTGATAAGATCTCCAAACTCTTAGCAATTTTACATTGAAAAACGTTATTCTTAAATTGTTGCACTATTTGCTTGCCCAGTCTTTCACAGAGTGGCGAACCCCTCTTGTTTTTAGCATTACACAACGTTTCCAGTCTTTTGTTGCCCATCCCAGCTTTTTTGAAACGTGTTGCTGGCATCAAATTCAACGTGGGCATATATTTTTCAAGAAACAATAACATTTCTCAGTTTCAACATTTGATATGTTGTCTTTGTACTATTTTCTATTGAATATAAGGTTTGAATGATTTGCACATCATTGCATTCTGTTTTTATTTACATTTGACACAGCGTCCTCAACTTTTTTGGAAACGTGGTTGTAAATGACTCCCCAATTCAACCAAATGCAATAAGGTAGGGTACTTAAAAAGCAAATGCATAAGATAGTTAAGGTACTGTAGCTAGAGATGTTTATCCACAAACATTGAATAGGAGAGATCTGAAATGTATTTACGCACAGCAGGGAAGTTGATGATTCCGCTATAATAATATATTTTAGTGGAAATGAGACTGGCGACGACGTTAATGCTTATTTAGGCTAGCAACAACATAATGTAAGCATAATTTGCCATGCTAAAAGCAAGGATTCGCGCGGACATAGTGCCTCGGGACCAGTTTCAGAAAGGGTGAGAGGGGAGGCACGGCTGTTACCGTAGATATTTCAATTTCCAACTATTTGGAATAGCGCTGACTTTGTTGTAACGTACGAGTACTAACGCGCTGTTAGGTAGGATCAGGGGTGCCATATGGGGGGGGAGGTTAGGACGATTCTAAGGGCCCGTGACGGACAGGGCCGTAAAACGTATAAATATATTACATATTGGGGCCCAATATGTTATATTTTCAGGGGGCCCAAAATCTCTGGCCGCGCCCCTGGGTAGGATTCACGGATAAATGGCGAGTAAACACGATTCACGACAAGTGTCAATAAAGTTACCCATACACTGTTGCAAATCAGTATAACAGCCACCGCTGAAGTCAAGCACTAGCTATGGATGATTCTAAGACTCAAACAAGATGAATGTGTTAATGGCAACAAAACAATTAACGGCGTTAATGCATTTTTAATTAATCGCAGGCGTAAACACTAACTTTCACAACCATAATTATAAAATTATTTTTAAGCATCAAAAAGTTGACATTTAGATTTCCCCTGAATACCTCAGATTTTACTGTAATGACAGGAGTGTGAGCTAGCTGCCTCAACCTTCTTGTACTTTGCCCTTCGTCTGACTGTTTATCCCCAGTTGAATTCAGAGCTGACAAAAGTTAGCTCTCTAACTCTTCAAACTAGTTTTGTAGTGCAGGGCTTAGTAATGGACCCCATTGTCAGTTTCTGTATAACTGAAAACACTTAAATGCATCCAAACCCAGTCCTCCATCAATAACATAGATGTCCCGTTTTTTTATGCTTCAGCAAACACTAAAGAATTACTTAGCCTTCCCTGGCAAGCAGTCCTGTCATGTGTAACTGACCAAGTATAGCACTTGGGTCATCTGGACATCTCAAGACCACATTAGCCCTGTTAGCAAATGTTGTTCTTTAAGCCTAAGGGCAAAATTGCCACACGTGAGCATAGTTGGAAGAACATCAACCGATATACTTCACTGCCTCTTAAATGAATCATTTTGGCTTTAAAATGCCTCTGTAAATGACTGTATACAATACACCATGCTAGACTACTCTCATATCCATATAGAAAGTGCATGATCTTCAGTTGCACCAGGTGGCTTAGAAGGTAACCTTCTGAGCCAAGCACTGCCAGCAGCCTCAGCAATAAAAAGCCTCCAAACCTCCTGCCCTGAGCTAAGCCATCTGTCCACACCTCCCCCATTGGTGCCAACAGCACATGCAAGTGTTACACATTCAGCAAGACAACACATGCTACTAGTCTTGGCATTGTACACAACAATTATATAACACTGTTTACTGTAATGTCTGTGCCTGTTTTGATCTGTTTTCCTTCAGACTGGCATTCACCGATGGCATTCACCGATGCATATAGCTGATTAGAGTACTTGACTTGGACAAAACACATTCTAGTAGGGACATCGGCACGAAAGGCACAAGCCCTTTTAATGTAGTCAACTGTGTGGGACTTCCAACTTCATTGACTGGACTGATGAAATGGTTGGACACCAAATGGGTCATTTGGTAGGACCAGCCATTTAAGATGACATCATGGCAGCAGACCCAGATGTTAATGTTAATGGCACATATACACAGATGACACCACATTCCATCAAAGTACCATAGCTGTCCAGGTTTGCATAAGGGTCATAGCATACCAACAGTGCCCGGGAGCAATGTAAATAGTCTCAAACAATGCCTGGTTTGGTGGCAGGGATGTCTACTGTCAAAATTGTGTAAAAAGTCAATTGAACACTAGATGTTGCTGTTGAGCAAGATTAAACATTGAGCGAGTAGCCTGAGTCAAGAGCATGGTGCAGAGGCCAGGCAAAAGCACAGAAATTCGTATGAGCGAACAGAGGATGGAAATTAAACTTGAGAACTTGCAACTGTGCAAACTTGACTTTGAGCAAGCAGAAAAGGATAATGAAGACCTCATCACCACACATAGGCTAGGACATACAAATTAACTGTATGATATGGCACTCTTCTACTATTTCTAAATAATAAAACATTTAATAATACATACAGCGCCGGAAAAAATGGCCACTGCACCTTTTTCTTTCCTTTCCACATAAGTCGAAAAGTAAGGTTTTGAGTGAGGAACAGAAGGGTTAAAATTAAGAGACCACTGCAAATTGAACGTTTCTGTTCCTCAATCAAAACTTTCCTTTTCAACTTTTTTGGAAAGGAAAGAAAAAGGTGCAGTGGTCTCTTAATTTTTTCCAGAGCTTTATATACATATCAACCTATTATTTAAAATGATTATAGCTGACAATTTAAATGATTCACTGAGTAATTGCAGTTGCAGTTTATTTCAATCACAGTGATTCTAATAATGGAATCAGTATAAGTAGTTTCAAAATGAAAACCTGAAACAATTAGAAAGTCAGAAACCTAGAAAAATTATACCAAGAAAATGTAATTAGAAAATGAAAAATGTCTGCTGAATAGAAGCCAAAAAAGTTACATATATTAATACTTAGGTGCTGTGTAATTTAGGACATAAATTATAAAGGGTAGATCTATGCCTGTAATGAATTTATAGTGACTAAAACTCAACTGGGATATGCTTTAAATGGGGCTTTACAACAGTGGTTCTCAACATGTTTTGCCTCAAAGGCCCCCTGCATCCAAGAAAATATTTCATGAACCCTTGAGCAATTAAAGTGCCTGAAATAGATACAGCTGGCTTGTAGAGATGAAGTTATTGAAGTTTACTAAAATTATCCATCTTTGTCATGAAGGACATACCCAACAGAAGACAAAAATAACAAAAAAAAATGGTTTGCTTGCTTGATGTTGGGTTTGCTTGTGTGACAGCAGTTGCCGTCCATTACCTTGGGTGCTGAAACAAATTCAAGTCGAATATCAACATAATAAGACACAAGACATTGCGCACTAAACAAGTTTAGATGAAATGATATATTAAAAAATATTTCTAAGGTGCTCCATGATAGACGGCCCCAGAAACCACCGTCATTTGCGTAAATTCGGCTTCGTTTTTATAGTATTCGATGCTGTATTCCTCAAAATAAGATACGTTATATCCTCATACCACTTTTGTTATGATATGTCATGTTACGTTGTTTACGCAGTTATCTTCATAATGGCGACCGTGCCTGAGATGTGCCTATGCTTGTGAAAATGAAGCGAAGAAGAAGTTATTTATTATAAGAAAACGCCGGGGTTCCCCAAAGGAGGAATTTGCGTCGAAGACAGCGGATTTCCCAGCGTTTAAAGTACAGTTTTAGTCCATTGGTACCCCAAAATGATGAAGCTTAAGTCAAACCAAACCCGGACATACGATGGAGATGGCTACAAGAAGCGGGCCGCCTGTCTCTGCTTCAGGAGTGAAAGTGAAGAGGAGGTGAGACCGAGGATGCAGGGATGTTGGGACTAGGTTGGGCCGCAGTTCATAAAAAGCACAGATAGCAGGGTAGCCCTAGCTAGGTAGCAAGTGTTTGTCGCGGACGTCTTCCTTCCTGTGATATTCTAACAAGGAGGGGCAAATTAGTTCAACTATAGATATTCTATGTTTGATTGTGTTTTTTACTTTGTTTTGTTAAGTAATCGATCGAGTCGACCAAGGTAGGGCAATCGTTGATAGGTAGCTAGCCAGCAACAATTGAGCTAGTTAGTTTACTAGCCAGCCTGCTAACTTGCACCTACGAATACATACAGCTGAGTAACGTTGTTTTAGCCTTTTTATTCGAGATGGATAGCTAATAAAACGTTAAACTGTAACGATTAACCAAACCTTAACGTTACACACTATATTGTATAACGTTCGATAACCGGATTACTTCGTTTTACTCTGTCGCATACAGTAGCCAGCTATCCGACGAATGCCAGTTAACGTTACTGTCTAGATTGCTTGCTAGCTAGCGAACAGCATTGCTAACCGGCTGCTACCAGTAGTACCACATCTAGAGTAGACAGTTCGCTAACGCACGGCATCATTTTTACATGACTATGGTTGGTGTATTTCTGCATGTTTTATAGTAACGCACACTGACCGAAAATGTTACTTAGCTACTGACATAGTCGATGTCTCAAGTTGTATTTTCGACTTGTCATTATAGAGTTAGCTAGTGCTAACAAGTTAACGTTTATCTAAGTAGCCACACTTGCTGTCTAAAGTTACTGTAGCTTGATGCTATGTCTTGCTAATTAGGAGGTACGGGCCATTATGGTTCGTCTGAGACTTGCAACAGGTAACTTGCCTTACTGAACTAGTTTTGATTAAATACGAAGGGCATACTGACACGCCTAGTTCCTTAACTAATGTCGTAGTGTTTGTAGAGCTTCTGTGTAGAGTACTATGGTATACTGTAAGCCCATCCCCAAGTACACTACACATAGCTAGTTTGAACTGGCTCGCTGTCAGCACAGCATGTGGTTAGTTGAACCTGTAAAATAAAGTTTTTTTATTTCGATGAGTAGAGGACCGCCGTGACATGTAAAATATCCGTTGTGAATGACCAGTGCTTCCCATTGGGCAGCAGTTCAGTTGCTTCACCGGGAAGGCAGCCTTATCACATATCGCTCTCCGATAACTAACATGGCCAATTTGTAATATTGCATGTAACCATCTTGATGCCACCGTGATACAGTCTAATGTACCGCTCAATAGAGAGACTGCTATAATCCGAAATGTTTGCAACTAAAATGTTTTGTTTTACTTCCCTGCAATAAGGAGAGTGAAATGGCTATGTAGCCTAGTTAAGCCAATATCAGTCTGACGGATAAAAGGTATTGTAGTGATTTCACTAGAGATTTGCAAAAAATGTTAATTACGTTAATTACAAATACCCGGATGGTAAGTAGAGTCCCTGGAGATTATACACATTTCTTTGTAGACGAGAAACTTTTGCCTAGTCCTAATGCGGTTCTATATAATTGACTTTTCTGTCAGGCAATTGAACCTTCCGCAACTAATTGTATACTAATATCTAGCTATACTTTTAGTGGCGGGACGACGCTAGGCTTGTATGTGCGCAAACCACGAAGGACCTTAAGTGCGGCAAATGCACCTGCTACAGAGCGTCTGGTGTAGTAGTCGCCTCGTAGTCTTCGACAAGGCCAACTGCATCGATAATTATTTGGCAGTAGAAACAGTAGATTTAATCAATTAGTTGGATATATGTGGGACGATCTGAAAAATAACAAATATTGAAAAAATGTCGGAGGCTGTGACTACAACAGTGGAAAGACGTGTACAAACAAATTGTTCTGCACTTTGAAGAAAAATGCTCACTTAAGAGTACACAGTGGAGCCATGACGACAGAGCTTGAAGTGGGCTTGTTGAAGTGGGATATGTTAATCTAAAACAATTGTGCCATTGTGTGCTTTTCGGAGTTGGTTTTAGTTTGGCTTCACGGCATGAGTTGTTTTGAAGTGAGACATCTTGTATGAATACTGTGGTTTAGTTTTTTTAGGTTAACATGTATTTCATGGTTCCAGGTTGTTTTTAAGCAATATAAATGAAATGTTCTATCTCTTTTAGGGAGCCTTCAAAACGTAATATTCTTATACGTCAACGCAATTGCGTTTGAGATTTGTTCCATCTCATAGAAACTTTATAGCCCATCCTTTATACGTCTGCATGGTTGCATTTGAGATTAGTTTCAGTGAAAGCAATATTTTTAATGGCACATTTTGGTATATTATATTCATTGCCACAACACCTATATTTCTCATGATTGTGTTCTTGCTGAAACTGCAAGTAGCACCTGTCAAACTCACCTGGTTCAGGCAGACTTTTCTATGGCCAAATTTGATCTTCTTCCCCCAGATATTATTTCAGAAATCTAAAATGCTGCTTATATGATCTAATATTTAACAGCAAGGGTGTGCTTTATGAGGTTGAATTCATTGGCAGATAACGTAGTTTATTCAAAAATAAAAAATAACCAAAATACTCATACTCATGACAATGAAAAGCAAAAAAATCCAAGGATGCTAAGATATAGCAAATTATAATTTAATCCAAACTGAAACTAAACAAAAATGTACCAAGTGCGCAAAAATAACAGGCTTTATGCCTTCATCAGTGCACTGAAGCGCTAGATGCCTTTTTATTTTAGCCTGAGCGCAAACCATCTCTCAGCTGTACTATTCAAAAAGAAAAACATTTCACTTTCACACTTTAGGAATCAGTTTGTTTTCCTGCTTTAATCAAGCACATATCCTGGAAACACACTAGCCAAACAGAAAGGGAGTGGGGATACCGTTATAACTATTCATGCTTCTTGCTGCTGGGACTTTCAGTAGTAACTCAAGTGTTGGAACTGTATTGGGCTTCAGCACTAGAAAATCAGAATTCTGCATAAGTTTTTGCATAACGTCTGAACGTGCTCATCTGCATAGTATGGTCTACAAATAGTCAGTGGCCACAGTAAACTGTGCTTAAATTGTAAATCTGGAGGTAGTGGAACACATTGGGGCGTGAAACATTTCAAATTCATGTAAAAGTGTTTTATTGTTTTTGCCGGACCGTGTAAGCTGAGCCGGCCAAGAAGAGCGACTGTCTCTTACTGAGTGAATGACTGACTGACTACCCCTTGTTAAATAGCGTAGTGGTTAGAGAAGCGGCCCTACGCTATAAATCTCGTCACAGTCAAAACAAATTATGCATTAGGATTTGTTCTGGATAGACAAAAGCTTCACTGGCTTCAACCTTCAGTAGCTACGTTATAGTAAGCCTAAACTAAAACTGTTTACAGTTATACAATATTGCGACTATTTCTGGTGGTTTTTCAAAGTACGGAACCATGCATGCTTTTTGGGGTAATATAGGCTTTATCAAAATCCCTTGGGCAGTAAAAGAGTTGGGGTTTCCATGATTCTCTCGTCTTTTCACTTGATGAAAAATTCAGTTATCGTCACCTAAATTGGTAGTTATTGTATCAATGTCATTTACGAATGAAAGAAAAACTAATGTTTTTGTGCCATGAAATGAAATACCTTTGGCAGTGTAACCTTCAGTCTTGCTAGCAATTGCTCAATTCTTATGACTATTCCAAGTAGTTAGTTAGTAGATACTAGTAACCCTATTATTGGCTAATAAGATGTTAAATCAGCCAGTGGCATAAGCCCTAGAGTTCATGGATGCTATTTGTGGTGGAGGTAAACTTAATAAGAAGTGTTAGTCAGTTTTAAACAATGCTTAATGGTGTCTAGCGAAATATTCAAACTTGGCATGATGTTAACGTGTGACAACATGATCTAATGTCGAGATGCTATACTGACATTCAGCAAACGTATAGCTTCATTGCATAGTGGTTAAAGTCACAACCTCTCACGTGGGAGACCCAGGTTCGTACCCAGTGAGGGAACAACATTTTTCACTTTTAATTGCGGACCGGCTGAACTAGGTTTGCCTGGTTCCTTTTCTGGTTTTTAACAATGAACAATTTCAATCACGGTTAGCGTGCGGCTAATGCCAGACATGGCTCAACATTTCACTTAGCTTAAAGCTTGAATATTTTTGTGACAAGCTTTGTTGGTTTCTCAATAATACACTGCTCAAAAAAGTTAAGGGAACACTTAAATCGCACATTGAATCTCGATGAAGGAAATGCATTAAAGATCAAAATCTTTACTGTAAATTGTGTAATTAGTTGAGAAAAAAATGAAGTAACAACGGTCAATGGAAACCAAAATCACCAACCGATTGTGGGCTGAATTCCAACTCACACCAAAAATCAACGTAAACAATTTAAATCACAGGCTGTTCCAACTTGCGTGAATTTCATCACGGCAACTCATAATGTGACTTAGTAGTGTGTATGGCCTCCATGTGCCTGTATGCACTCCCGACGACGTCTGGGCAGGCTCCTGAGGAGACTGCAAATGGTGTCCTGGGGGATGTCCTCCCAGACTTGCACCAGGGCATCAGTAAGCTCCTGGACAGTCTGTCGTGCTACTCGGTAGCGTTGGATGCACCGATAGATAACGTCCCAGAGGTTCTCAATTGGATTCAGGTCTGGGGAATGTGAGGGCCAGTCAATTCATCAATGGATGTGCCATCCTGGAGGAGCTGGACTACCTGTGCAACCTGAATGGGCTGCAGGTACTGCTACCAGCAGTGAAAAGGACACTAGCAACTGCAAAACTACAGAAGAATAAGTCAGGAAGGATAAGGAGAGAGCAATTGTCTGTGGCCACCACCTGCACAACCATTCCCTTCTTGGGGTTGTTTGGCTGTTGCCTCTCCAGTGCATCTATTGTCACTTTCATTTACACCAAAGCAGGTAATATTGATTCACAATCACTTATGCTTCCTAATTGGACAGATTGATTTCCCTGAAGTTTAATTGACTTGGTGTTATACTGTGATGATTACATGTTCCCGGTATAGCTAGCCTACGCTGTTGTCATCTAGCAGCTAAATTTATAGTTATTATTCTCAGTGAAAACAGACTGTTCATTGCTTGATATACGCTGATCAGCCATAACATTATGACCACCTGCCTAATATTGTGTAGGTCCCCCTTTTGCCGCCAAAACAGCCCTGACCCATCAAAGCATGGATTCCACTAGACCTCTGAAGGTGTGCTGTGGGATCTGGCACCAAGGTGTTAGCAGCTGATCCTTTAAGTCCTATAAGTTTTGAGATGGGGCCTCCATGGATCGTACATGTTTTTCCAGCACCTGCTCGATTGGATCGAAATCTGGGGTATTTGGAGGCCGAGTCAACGCCTTGAACTCGTTTTTGTGTTCCTCAAACCATTCCTGAACCATTTTTGCTTTGTGGCAGGGCGCATTATCCTGCTGAAAGAGACCAATGCCATCAGGGAATACCGCTGCCATGAAAGGGTGCACAAGGTTTGCAACAATGCTTAGGTAGGTGGTATGTGTCAAAGTAGCATCCACATGAATGGCAGGACCCAAGGTTTCCCAGCAGAACATTGCCCAAAGCATCACACTGCCTTCACCGGCTTGCCTCCTTTCCACAGTGCATTCTGGTGCTATATGTTCTCCAGGTAAGCGACGCACACACACCCGGCCATCCACGTGATGTAAAAGGAAACATGATTGATCAGACCAGCCCAACTTCCGAGAACATCCCACCAGGGCTGCAGTTTTGGAGGTGCTCGGACCCAGTCGTCTAGCCATCACAATTTGGCCCTTCTCAAAGATCCTTATGCATGCCCATTTTTCCTGCTTCTAACACATGAACTTTGAGGACAGAATGTTCACTTGCTGCATAATATATCCCACCCACTAGCAGCTGCCATGATAACGAGATTATCAGTGTTATTCACTTCATCTTTCAGTGGTCATAATGTTATGGCTGATCGGTGTAAATCCAGTATTAAAATTATGAACATTTGTGAATGGACTAACTACTAATAGCTAGGGATGAAACGGTTGCCGTTTACACGATTAACCACTGTATAAAATTCCTGACAGTTAGTATTACAGTTTTAAATTTTAATTATCATTTAAACCGTTTGATGACCTCTGTTTGAAATACTCACTATTAATACTGTTCAGCATCAACCAAAGTTGAAAACAGTCTGAGGCAGGCACAGCATGCAACATGGGTTTTGTTTTGTGTGAAAACATGGCGGAAGGCTATGGAGATTTTTCAGCCTTCTCAGGGGACCAAATCTGATGTGTGGTCATATTTTGGGTTTTACAAGAGTGCTGAGGGAGACTTAATTGAAGGTGGTCACCCTGTCTGCAGAATGTGCAAAATAAATCGCTCCAAAAAACACGTGACCACCACCCACTACTTCATAGTGAATGCAAGTTAAGTTAAATCGGACATGTTTACATTTTCATATTTCAATCTGAAGTGAACAAAGATGCATACATACAGGATGTTAGGCCAGCAGCACCTTGTTTCTTTATGAAGGAGAGAATGGACATACAATCAGTGCTGTTGAATTTATTTGTTTACATATTTTGTGTTACTATTTTAATGTCAACACCTGCACATTGGATTTGTTTACATGTGATTGTATTGTTCTTACATGCACATTTCTTTACTTGTGTTAATTTTATATGCACATTTTATTTGCGTACTTAATGTTGTGTTCATTTAAACCTGTTCTGGGATACTTGGACCTCATGGCCACATGGTGCCATCTTGAATGTTAATGTTATGATTTTAATGTTTATGCACACAAAAAGTGCATAGTGCTGCTAATTGTAGGATACTTGTTATTTGTTGGTTTTCAATATAAAACTTGGCAAAATGATTTCAGTGTGTGTATCGGTACTTTTTGAACATTTCCATAATTGTGATAATTTTGGTCACTATATCCGTGATATGAAATTTTCACACCGTTCCGTCTCTACTAATAGCAATTGCACACCTAACTTATTAGCTAGCTGTCCTACATGCAGCAACAATCATTGCTAATCTGATAACGCAGGCTACATTTTTCACATGAAAACACATTCTCAGTCATCGTTGTTGCTACAATATATTTGATAATCATGTATTTGTTTTTTTTCTGTGTTGTGCATGTCATAGAATGTGCAAATTAAGAGAAAAGCAGATAATTTTTTTTTTGTTCAAAAAATCAAGGGAGGGAGATGGAGAGCAAGTTTGTGTGTGGTTCTGGGGAGGGTATTTTACAGCATTAATTTGTTTTTGTTTTGGTGCTCAAGTTGCTGACTGTTATTTCATACATCTTGACTCTAAACAGTTCTCTTGTTTTATTTCTGTAAATGAAAGCCATTTAATTGTCTTGGGCCTCGTGAGCTGCAGGTTGAATTTTGTATTGAATAGGCTAATTGGTTGACTTGTCAGTGCTCCTTTTTGAACTGACTTTATGGTCATTTTCTGAGACTGTTTTTTTTGTAAAGCAAGCTTTACCTTTTTTCAGATATTGGGTGAGCTTGCTGTTCTTTAATATTGAACTTATTAAATATTGAATAATAATTAGCTAACTTACCTGCTAATTTCTAAGGTAATTAATGGATAAATTTATCTTGGCCCGTCTTCATTTTCTTACTTGCATAACTAAAAAAGACAAAGTAACACATTTTTGCCAATAGTAGGCTATCCAAATTATGTAATATATAAAATAAATACATTTATATGTACAAATTAATGTCTATTGTATTGTGATTATTGTTTGAATAATGTTTGAAATTATGAAGTAGGTAAATTTTATACTGCATGTTTAAAATGCAAATTTTGAATATGCTCCTATGACATTTCCTTGTAGGATTAATGAATCATATTTAGCTAATGTTGAGTTATCATTATTTCTGAATTATTTGCATTTTAGGAATTGTAACAAATCTCAAGTTTTACTAACTACAGTATAAAGCTAATATAAAGCCAGTACAATAATATCATTAAGTTACAACTAAGATGTTTTACAAATGGAACCTTGTACTAATTTTAAATTAGGTGGTGCCACCCCTAATTGTGCTCTTGCCACCCCATATCTAAAATCCTGGACACACCACTGTTTGTTAGATGCATAAATTGCATTTTCTTGGTATATCAATACTCTGTCGAGTTAGAACACTGTTTTGAAGATTATTGAGCTCCTGGTTTTATTTATGTGCGACTTGAGAAACACAGACTACACAGTCCTCATAGTCGGAGCCAGCCAATGAATCTAGTGCACTCTATGCAGACCAGCTGTGTGAGCAACTTCAGAGTGTGGATCTTGGGGGGGGGG
>JACXGI010006495.1:0-41770 GCA_016801175.1 Esox masquinongy
ACGCCTGCCCCTATATATGACCCGTGAGCCCAGAGAACGCCCTCCCGAGATTATTCAGCATAACTCGTGGGACGGCAGGGCAACAGGTCTAGGGGGCTCCGCTCCACTCATATAACCGGAGTTACATTCCCGGTAACTAACGTTATATGTCGTGGAGCTCCGCCCCCTAGAGGGGCTTTAGCTCCTAGTGGTTCACGGCAGAGCGAGCGAGCGAAAAATGTACTCCTTGCCGGAACACCAGTAAGCTCACAGAGTCCAGTAAAAACCGACCCCATAAACCCCAAGACGAAAACATCCCAGACAGCTGACAAGGTCAGAAAGGGATGATCGAATGCGTAATGATGGAATCCCCCTAGTGTAGGCCCATGAAACATAGGCCAACCCAGGGAGAAGGGATGTTGAGCTCAAGCGAGAGGGAAACGTATCCGTTCCACACAAGCACAACAGAAAATACCCATGCACCACACATCATGAGATGAGGGGCATGAGAATACAAAAAAATATGAAATGATAGGTAACACCCCAGCAAGGAGGTGAACCTACACCAAGTGTACTTGTACACAGTGACAATACCCCTGAGCCAACAAGCCACAGGGTAAGCATTGATGATGAGAGGATAGAATCAAGGCAAAGCACGTGATTCCTTAACAAGTTCAGAGATCTCGGGCAGCCGCACCGAGGACCGAATGAACAAGGGAAGACAGAGACACGTCTAGTAAATAGAAACGCACAAACGCCGAAGGCGACGACCATGACGCCGCGGCCCAAATGTCATCCACTCTGACCCCGTGGAAAAGGGCAGAGGAGGCAGCAACACCCCGCGTGGAGTGTGCACGGAGACCCTCCGTAACAACAGAACCAGACGCCCCATAGGCCAAAGTGAAGAGAGGGACAAGGTAACGCAGGAGGAGCAAGCCGGGGGGTCTGTGAGACCCTAATGAGCGTGGGCCGGTCCCAGGCAGGAAACACACGAACGATGGGAGTCCTGGTCTGGAGACAGGTCGGCGCAACGGCAAGTGGCGGCGAAACATTTCTTCATATTGAGACGTCGAGCTAAAGAACGTCGACGGCAAAAATTCTCAGGCTGAAGTAGAGTAATCAGTATAGCACTCAGCAAGCGTTTGCTGAATCAAAAGGGAGGGCGTTCTCTGGGCTCACGGGTCATATATAGGGGCAGGCATGCCCTGATTGGCTGACGCATCTTGCATAATGAGTTTTCAGTACGGCCACAGACGCGGCCAGGGTAAACCACTAGGAGCTAAAGCCCCTCTAGGGGGCGGAGCTCCATGACATATAACACACTATTCGCTCTCCGTTTCTCACTTAGGATGAAAATCAGCACTTGTCAAGGTAGGCGGGGAAAGAGGAGGTGCTCCCGAACAGGGTCCATTTATTCTGGTTTAATCTAGTGCATCAAGCTAGCTAGCTGACATCCCTTACCAAAAAGAAGTATACTTCAAGTTAATTTTATTAAGTATACTTCAGTAAAGTTCAAGTATATTTCCAAAGTATACTTGATGTAGTAAGTATACTAATATCAATGTACTATGAATATACTTTTAAGTGTACTATTTTAATACTTCTTGGGACTAAATTGGCACTCTTTTTAGTTTATAAAAGTATACTTTTAAGTATATTTTAAGTGTAAGAGTAGTACACTGTGAGTAAAGAACTAGTTTACATATAAGTTTTATTTTGTACTGCAACTATACTACAAGTGAACCTATGGGTATACTGTTAGTCTATTAGTAATTTACTTCTAGGCCTTTTTAGTTTATGAATATACACTTATAAGTATACTCTCAGTAAACTACTAGTTTAATAGTTTTTATACTTCAAGTATACTAGTAAGTTGTCTTTAAGTTAACTTTTAAGTATACTTTTAGTTTACTAGTCATATACTTCTAGCCCACTTTTTAGTTTATGAAAATACAGTTTTAAGTATACTCTTAGTAAACTACTAGTTTAATCGTTTTTATACTGCAAGTATATTACTATAGTAAGTTAACATCATACTTATTGTTTACTATTTATGTATTATTTTTGAACTTTTAAGTATACTACTAGGTTTCTATTTAGGTATTATTTTTCATGCTTGAAATATACCTTTAACTGTGGTTTAAGTAGACTTGAAGTTAATTCAATTGTACACTACCAGTGGACTATACACATAAAAATTCACATAAATCAAAATTTTCAAACAAACATTGTATTGGACGCCAAAACATAACAATGAAAACTCAAATCGACATCCCATTCAAAACACAATAAACACACAGTATAAACAGTCTTTAGGGTAGGTTCATATTTAAATTTGTGTCACGTAAGAGCCTCTCCGAAATCAGTCACTGGCTGCCACTAATCGCAAAACTGTTGTACTTCTCTACAATTTCTTCCCTGTTAAATGGCCATCCTGAGGCAGAGGAACCACAAATTAAAAAATGATCAACTAAATGGAAACAAAAAACAAAAAAATATTTTCATATCTTCTTTGCAGTGGTTTGTTTGTTGTAGCTTTCATTGTTGCATCTCACATCTTGAATGCTGATGTCAGGGAACTTCGACAGAGCATGGCCTGTGAGTTAACACACACACAGACACACACACAAACAAAACAAATCATTACTTTAACATTTTTTTCCCCAGCCCAAATTCACCATACAGAATTAACACGATAAAACAGTCAAAGCAGCATTTTGGGATGTGCAATTCAACTTGAGCCTGATTTTGATAAGTTTCTGAACCCTAAAGCAATTGGCAAAAATTTTATATTTAAAGACAGATGAAAATGTCCGGTAAATGTCTACCTTCACATAGATTAGGGTTACTTTTTTAGGGCATCATGAAAGGGGCCTTAGTGGCTATTTTGTTTGTAGCATTGAGCATTGGGAGACTTATTTTTTGCCACTTTCACAAATTGACGATCCCAGATTAGACTTTTAGAGATTAGAGGCTTTTCACACCATGTTTGGAACATTCAATTTTTGTTCCATGTTGGAACCTCCAACACGGAAGAGTCATTTTGTTAAAAAAAAACGGTAAATGATTTACGTAGGAATTTCTTTTTTTAATGAAATTTCTGTTTAATTAAATGCACTCACCAAGTATAGCATCAAGTTTTGTAATATTGAGTTGTGGCTTAGATTCCACGTCTTTGT
Source organism: Esox masquinongy (assembly GCA_016801175.1). Classification (NCBI taxonomy): domain Eukaryota; kingdom Metazoa; phylum Chordata; class Actinopteri; order Esociformes; family Esocidae; genus Esox; species Esox masquinongy. The sequence continues at coordinate 3,159 of JACXGI010006495.1, forward strand.
GCGCCCCTGACTGTCTCCCTGTCAAACTTGAATGGGACAGTGTTTCCCTGCCTGAGACTGATGGATTTCCAGTCCGCAGACAGTTAAGCTTTCAGCTAGGGACTTAGACATCAGAGCCTGGCACAAGAGACACCTGCAAAACAATTGAGTGATCAGTTAGTTTGCAATTGGTTATACATTGTGATAAAATAATGATATACATTCCCAGAGAAACTGTGCAGTATAAATATTAACTAAGTTATTATTCCCTGACCAGACAGGAAAACTGGAGCGCATTCCCACATTTCACAATGAAACAATTAATAAGGGTGCAAAATGCTACTGTGCCACGCAAGGCAGAGCCTGGCCACGCTGCTCTGTAGTGTCTCCATCCACATTAACCATTGGGAAATGTGGGAATGCCTCCCAGATTTCCTGTTTGGTCAGGCAATATGCACAATAACCAGTTAACATGCACATTCACCACACAGTTGAATATGCAGAATTTCCAGGTAGTGTGTAGTAACCGCAGTGTTGGTTAATTTACAGATTTACCGCATTTAATCAACATTTTCCCACATGGACTGTAACATGTCTATGCATGCGAGGTGTTTACCATATCATCAGACACCACCTGAGGAGAAACACATGCAGAAGCTGGTGAGTCTACAGATGTTGTTGGTGTTGACCAGGTGGATGCAGGAGTTGAGGTCTGAATTGTGACTTTATCAATTACTTCTTTCAACTTTGTCACTACTACCGGAAGCTCTGAGAATGAAGATAGAGATGATTATAAGACAAGGGTGCAAAAGCTTTTAGTCTCATGACTGCATGTTGAGACAAATACCAAACATCACAATAGTCACTTGAAGAGAAAACAATATGGGTGTCTGCAGGTTTCAGTAAGCTAAATATAAGACATTTTAAGACTTTTTAATGCCACCTGACATTCAGTGTAAGACCAACTTTTGAAAATGTAGTGCCACATTTTTGGCTTTTTCCTAGGCTCTCACTAATACTATTTAAGGACCCAGGGAAATCTTCCAGTTTAAATGATGACATTTTTAAACCTCAAACTCTGACCAGCAAGTCTCAATCTGGAAATAAAATCTCAATAGAGAAACATTCAATAGCTAAGGCGAATGAGAGCAGCTGTTTTTTTATGGAACCTATAAGTCCTTTAATGAGTAGTTCACCCAAAATACAATAAAGTAACCCTCCGTCACTGGTGCCCTGCTCCCTTGGTAGATGCTGGGGGAATGCAGGAACTGGGTGAATGGGGGTTGAACATTCTGGCCTGAAGGAGGCACTAGAGGAAAGGTCATGAGGTCACCAAAGTTGTCAGGGTTCATCCTCTAGGCAGAATAAATGTGTTTTCCAAATTTGATGGCAATCTTTAAAATAGATAGCAAGATATGATGTCTTGAAGTTAAGTGATGAATGGACAGAGACGGACCAACCAAAACTGCCATTCTTATGCACTGTCTTTCAGTGGGGCAAAGATTTTTCACTTTCTTGTACTACAATTAATCAGTCCAGATAGTTTCAGTGTGATTTGGTAAGGGTTGGATGTTTATGCGACATTCACTGTCTGTTGTCACCCAAATACAATGGATACCATGGAATGAAGAACACCAGCCAACACTGGTCAACTGTCTCTGCTTGGCTGATATTCTTTGGTTGCTTTTTTTCAAATGTTTTTTGATGCTTTGAACCCCACAAACACGTACCCATTCTCCAATACATTAGGGTGATGGGAGACAGTAATTATTTTCATTTTGGGTGTACTCTTCCTTTACAAATTTGATGTTGCTTTATATTCTCTGCATTTTTTGTGATCTTGTCTACACAAGGGCACAGTATCTGTTTAACATAATTTCATAAAACTTAAATTCATAAAATTACCTCTCATAGTATCTCTTCAACATTGCTTTCTTTCAGTCTCTTGTTCTCTCTTTAAAGTTCCTTTATTTGCAGTTGTGCCTTACTTCAGTTCCTGGGCAGTAGGTCCTCATCTGATGACTCCTCCTTTTCGGTAGTTGACTACACCAAAACAAAATTATCAAAAATTCTATTGTGTCAAACACAAGATAAAATAGTCTGCATCCTCTGTGGCAGCAAAAGTTTCATAAAAGTTATTACTTCAACTCAAAATGACTCAAATTATTTACCTCTAAAGATGCTTGCTTTGCCATCAGCTCCTTCTTCAGGCCTCAATCATTTGGTTTGCTGCATCTTTTGGGTTACAGGTTGGCTTTTTGCTGTTTTGCTGTCAAAATGACAATTTAAAGTTTTTCAGCAGCAGGGATGTGCAATAACATTGATTCTAATAACTATTTAGTTGTTCTAATCAACTGTACCACACATAGTTCATAGCTCTATAGTATCATGATTTTCAGTTTGACAATTGTGCAATATGGGGGACTAGGCTAATTATTTTATTTATTTAACTATCCGCTTTGGTCTCCCCACTGCAACTGAATAATTAGTGTATCTTCCTATCCATTAGGCTCACAGAGACTCAGCGAAAGGCCATTACATAGCATGCCAAACTGAGATGCAAAACCTTCATTACGTTGTTCTGAAGTCACTTTATGTCTTTATTGAAAAACGTTTGACAGTGAATTATTTTCAATGTGGCACGACTCTCACACTCTTAATGGAAATAAAGGGACAACTTGTTTAAAATATGAAGTAATGCAAATTTTCAAACAATGAAGCTCTGTGGATTGCTTTTCTAAGTAGATTACATTAATTCCTGACACAAATTCAGCATTTAATTCTTAAAAAATTCCCTATTGATTGTTTTTCGATGAAGAGGTGGCATAGAATCCTCTCCATAATGTTGATTATCTATGTAATTACTGTACCTGTTTTGTTGGCCTTTCATCCTCCTTGTCCACATCCTTTATCCACCTACTGTTTGTCTATATAAATATATATATTTACTGTTCTGATAATGGCTTATGATAGCAGCCAGTATGAATCAAGTCTGTACAATATTCCCACACCTTGGAAGAATTGTATATAAAATCAGTCAAATGTTTATCTGTTTCTGAGTGGGTTAAAAACACTGTCTATAAACGATCAGGTTCACGTCCACCCATGCACTATTTATTCTAAGCTATTCTACCCCAAAGCTGACTTTTTACCATAAACTTGAACATGTAAGTTCATAAGGTGGTATGTAAAACATCGGCTATAATGGAGTACTACCTCAAAGAAGCCAATATGTGTGAAAAAAAGTAAGCACAACTACAAGCCAAGTATACTTAAACTTCTTGTATAAGGCAAGACTACTTGATTATACTTTTCTTACGTATATCTCAATCAAAAGATTAAGTACAAGTATATGCCAAATATACTTAGACTTTTTCAGTATACTTGTCAGTATAAGCCAAGTATACCCAAGTATAATTTTGTTAAGTATATCTCTGATAAGTATACAAAAAGTAAACTGAAAGCATACTATCTTATTTTTAGTTTAAAAGAAGTATACTAATAGCACACTGGAATAAACTTCTTTTTGGTAAGGGATGGATGTTAATAACTTCCTGTATCTTCTTATTGCTCTCCACTTGTGGACCAGACTTTTACCTGGCTAGCTAGTTAGCTACACAGGTGAGTTTCCCTTAAATTGCGTTTGTGGCAAAATAATTACTTATTCATGGCTGGAAAAACTAGTTAGGTAAGTAACTTGATAATGTTAATGCAGCCAGCCAACATGAATTTGCTGGGCACACGTAGTTATCTAATAGATTATGTAGCTAACTTTACTATTGGAAGTAAGCCATAAACACTACTTAACGTTTTATAGAATGAACTGGGACAAACAAAAGCAAAGCTAATTTGTTTACTAGGCACACAGTTCAATTGGAATGTGTGAAGTGAAAACACTGAAGGGGTGTGTGTGTAGGTAGTCTGGCAGAGAGGAGAGCTGAAGCTAAACCTAAATGACCCCAGTAAGAGAGAGGGTATTCTACTCGCTCAGTGCTGGGTATCATTCTTAACATGGCAGATGATAGGTAGCCTACTGACCTATCCACCCATATAAACCCATGTGTGGCACTCATACTGCTAACCCAGCACTGTGGCTTCCTACTGCCATCATACTGTGTCTACCTCCCACTCCCAGCTCTACCTGGCCAGTTTTTGGAGTTAAGAGTGTAGCTGTCAACCCAATTCCCATGGACTGTGTCCTTAAACCACACCCTCCTTCTGCAAAGCTAGAACCCACCATAAACACATCCCTGCCATCAGAACCAACCATACACTTATTGTCGGGTCAAGCTGCTTCCCGCGGAAGAAGCAGGTCAGTGGTCAAGACACAGGCTCCATCCCAATAATTTAAACATACATTTCACCTGTTACTTTTTCTGAAGTAATCACTGCTTTGGATTTTGAGTTAATGCAATACAATAATAATAATAATAATACACAAGTTCAACGTAGGCAGAGCGACCGTGTTGGTTAATTACCAGTCTGTTTTACTTGTTAGGTGATGCAAAAGGCATATGTCAATCTCTGAATGGGCAAGTTATATTCTACCCTACTCTTATGTAGGTGATTATCTGCTCTGTTTTGTCCTTCTAGCCCTGAAGTGAGTCCCATTGCCAGGCCATTGACAGCTGGACCAATACCCACACTGAACCGCAGACGTGGAGAACCAAAATGTTGGCTGTGTCTCTGCTACCATGGCCATAATGTCTGGATTTAAGATGAGGAGAGTGGAGGCACAATGTGGTGGTTTAATAAATGTTCAAAGAAACCATAATTTCTGCTTATTTAGAGGACAGTATTTTAAACTGCTGGTCACATTAAATGTCTTTGACTCAAAATGCATTCCATATTAATAAATATTGTTTTGCCAATACAATACTGCTTAATACAATGGTGATTCATTGTTAACATCGTCCACAGTGTACCGCCGGCGGGACGCCTATGCTTTTTTGCCACAAAGTGTGCGAAGTGTTGTAAATATATATTTTTTGTTATAGGCATATTATATATGCGCAGAAAGCTTAGAATCTCGTTAACCTAACTGCAGTATACAATTTAAAGTAGCTATTACGGCGACTAACTCATGTGCAAGTGTCTGAGTATAGTCAACATCCACACAACACTTTTTCCAAGGCACCAGGGGTGCTAGTTTCAAGGCTGATGGTAAATTTTGTACTTACAATGAGCCGTCTTCTTCTGATTTCTTATCTTGATGGTCCCAGAGATATAGCAAAGCATCGTTTTGTTTGATAAAATCAGTATTTATAATCGAAAACGATCCATGTTCTTCACAGCAAAATCCAACTCGATCAACTCGGAGCAAAACTATTCATGATATTCAAACCCCTTACTAGGTTTTAACACAGCAATAATTGGTATTTCTGAAAAGAAGAGGGTCTCTAGCATGTAACCAGACATTGTTTATCCTTCTACGTTGCCTATATGCTTTGCGCCACGTCAGCAAAACATGTAGTCTGGCACCGATTACGCGCGAGCGCATGTCTTTGTTAGCATGTATCTTCCTCTAATGACGACCAATGGATTTGAAACAAGCTACGTTGAGAGCACACGAGCCACACTTTTCGGCAATTGATGAACGATCACCGCCAGACGCACACACTGGACACACCAACCGTGCGCACCACGCAACCAAATCTTCAACCAAACTTGACTGTTGCGCAAGATGCATAGCTTTCGCTGCTAATGGAACTATACTCGGCATTTAAAGTTTAAATGGCTACTCCTAAGTGGAAAAGCAACGCAGGAGACCAATTTGGACTAGATTTTTGGAAGAAATCATGGACTGTGAGTCAAGCAACTTGGTGAGTACAATAAGATAGATTACCCAAGACTTACAATATATTAGCATTAGCATATTAGGCTATGTTAGGCTACATTAGGCTATGTCATATAGTTTCTGAGCGTCTTACTGCCAATTGGATCACATGTCATTATAGTAGATTTCATAATAGGGTGGCATGAGGGCCCGACGTCCTCTAGTGGGACCTGTACCAGTTCATAATGTCCTTATATGTAACCAATTGTCTATGTGATTTGGCTATGACATGTTGTGGCTGTTTCTTATGGCCTATTCATCCCCATATTTCTCCCTGAATCCCCAACAGTGATTCAGGAGGTCCCTCTGGCTCTTGACCCCCACCCCAATGTGAGGTCATCATCTGGCTGCCCATTTCAGAGCTTTCCCAGAAGTCGATAAGTCTCTTCCTTCTTTCTCCTATTCCCTTCTACTCTTTTCCTTTCTACTCCTGCCAGTTGTTTGCTTACCACTGAGAAAAGACAGTACAGAAAGACACGACTGTGGGACTTGGAATCATTAGAACAATCTAAATAGTGTAAATGTAAATGGTGTCTAAATAGTATTGTTTCCACTTTGTGTGTTGACTGTGGTGTTTGCACATATGATGTTAGATCAGTGTTGGCTGCTTACTTGGCCCTTATTGTAAAAAGTGTATCTATGTGTAAGGAGGCATAGATACCACATATGATCTAACATCGTATGTGGTAATCTAACATATGATGTTAGATCACCACATAGGATGCAAACACCACATATGATGTTAGATCATTGGATCCGTCACCTTGTTGCGCCTCCTGTTAGTACCTTTATGAAGGGAAGCAAATTTTCCATCATGTATAACATTGCTGGGAGTGTGTAACCCTTATTTATAATCACCTTTACATTGTTGTATGTTCTGTGTAGGTATGAACTTGAAAATTCATAATGTGTCCAAAGTGTCAAATTTGGCACAAAGTGGCCAATCTGTAAAGGACACTTTGGCCTTGCTTTACAAATGAGTAAGTAGATCACTGAATTTTATATCAGATGGCCTGAAACTTTACCCAGACAGTGCTGACATATAGTGGATCAAATGGAACATGCCTCCAGATTCCTAATCCATGTTTGGCCTTCCCCACTGCAATTCAAACATGATGAGGAATTATTTTTTAACAAAAAACGCATGTTTTTGGTTTGTTTTATCTTCTGTCAAATCTATTGTGTTATTCTTTCCTGCATTAATTTATAATTCCTACAACAGGTTGTTAAATAATGTGTTTATTTGATAGTGTAAAAAATAAAATCAAGAAACTGGTGACTGGCCATTTTATAATCATTCACCCATTAAGCCCATTAGTAAAGACTGGAAGTTACAGACCACTGTAAATGTCAAATGAAAAAGGGGAAAAAAGGTTAGATCTAGGAATATCCTCACTCTGCCTACCTAGCTTCTTAGCAATCTCCGTTCTTGATTCCAAGGGTGTTTTCAAGGAGGTGAAACAGTCAAGTGAGTTTCTCCCTTTAAAATAAGAATTATACAAGTCCATTGTAGCCAATAGTTGTAAAATAATCTTTGATTCTATTGGACAAACCTTCCCTTGTAATGTACACATAGAAATGTAGCTAATAGAGCCGATAAAACAAATAATGAAATGCATACATTTTCACTGGTTCAGTAGTTTCTTTTCATACTATGCACATGTATGACAACACTATGAAAAGGTATTTGAATTTATTTCTCTTTTTCCATGTGTCCCTGACTTAAAATGAACGACTGTTCGGCCATTCTGATGTAGATTTTCTTGTTTTTTAAACTATTGTCTTGTTGCATCCCCCAGGTGTACATCAGATTCAGTTCTTGTGTGGACTGACTGACATTCTCTTTTAGAATTCTTTGATACAGCCTACTTTGCAGTGGGCAGCGTGTATTAGGCTAGGTTCCTTTGGGGAAGGGGGAGGCAATCAGGATAGGGGATTTTCTAGTGAAACTGAAATTTAGCAACATCTCAGGCGGACTGGGCGCCTCCAAACTGGCTAAGTATAAGATAATGCAGGCAAGGAAATAATTTTAGTTTTGTAAAGTAGGTGGGTCTTCCAACTTCATCAATCCTAATAACCTGGTTTGACAAGACTAAATTGGGTCATCAGAAAGGATCAACCGGTAAAGTTTGAAGTCTTTATCGCACTTGACTTCAATAAAATTAGCGATGCCTTAAATGACGATGTCCAGGCTAAGTCCATAGAGATGGAAAGAGGTCTCACTGTATTTCAATGTGATTATATATAAGTTTCTGTTCCAGCTTGGGCAGAGACATTGAGGAAATCTCCTTAAAAGTGGGAAAAGTTCTGACATGATTTATCTTTGTCTTATTCTTTTACATCACAAAAACCTGGCATTTTAACAGGGGTGTGTAGACTTTTTATATCCACTGTACTTGCTTACCAATAAGTCACTTTCTCTGGATTCAGTGATCGCCTATTCTCTCCCATGATGCCCTTCTTTCCTGTGACAGATGAAGTTGCAAGCTCTTCCTTAGTAGACATGGATGCCAGGAGGGTCCTGGTGAGCTTTTCATAATCTTTACAGCGCCTGCTTATGTTCTGGGCTGTAGGAGTCAAATACTTATCAATATCCTGCAAAGTTAGAGGATAAGACGTCAGTGCATTAGTTAAATGTCTATCAGTTCACATTATTATACAACAGTTGGTTTGGAATTGCCAGTTAGTTACAGGACTGAAGTTATCCATGCTTGATGTGATATCACAGAATACATTAGGGTTTTGATGTTTTCCCTATAGTAATAATACGCTGCTCCAAAAAATTAAGGGAACACTTAAATCACACATCGGGTCTTGATGAACGAAATATATTAAAATCAAAATCTTTACTGTATATTGTGTAATTTGTTGAAAACAAAATGATGTAACAATGGTCAATGGAAACCAAAATCATCAACCGATTGAGGGCTGGATTCAAACTCACACCGAAAATCAAAGTAAACAATTGAAATCACAGGCTGTTTCAACTTGTTTGAATTTCATCACAGCAACTCATAATGTGACTCAGTAGTGTGTATGGCCCCCACGTGCCTGTATGCACTCCTGACAACGTCTGGGCATGCTCCTGATGAGAATGCTGCTATCCCTGCATTTCAGTTGCACATGATACCTTACACCTTCAATTTGCCTCGACTACTCATTTATAATTGCCATTTGTACTTGCATTTGCCTCATTGCACAACTATTCATCCCACTTGCAATATACATTAGACTTAATACTAAATAAATTTAAAAAAATCCCGGAACCTAACAGCAGTCAGGGTACCGTTGGCTAGCACGTGGAGGTATGTGTGACCCTCCAAGGATATGCCTCCCCAGACCATCACTGACCCACCCCCAAACTGGTCATGTTGGATGATGTTGCAGGCAGCATAACATTCACCACGGCGTCCCCAGACTCTTTCACGTCGGTCACATGTGCTCAGTGTGAACCTGCTCTTATCTGTGAAGAGAACAGGGCGCCAATGGCGGACCTGCCAATTCTGGTGTTCTCTGATGAATGCCAATCAAGCTGCACTGTGCTGGGCTGTGAGCACAGGTCCCACTAGAGGACGTCGGGCCCTCATGCCACCCTAATTGAGTCTGTTTCTGATCAACACCAGTAGCCCGCTGGAGGTCATTCTGTAGGGCCCTAGCAGTGCTCCTCCTGTTCCTCCTCGCACAAAGGAGCCTCATACTACCAGTAATGACAAGGACACTAGCAAAATGCAAAACTAGAGAAGAATCAGTCAGGAAGGATAAGGAGATAGCAATTGTTTGTGGCCACCACGTGCAAAACCATTCCCTTTTTTGGGGTATGTCTTGCTGTAGCTTCTCCAGTGCACCTGTTGTCACTTTCATTTGCACCAAAACAGGTGACACTGATTCACAATCGCTTATGCTTCCTAACTGGACAGATTGATATCCCTGAAGTTTAATTGACTTGGTGTTACACTGTGATGATTACGTCTTCCCTTCATTTTTTTGAGCAGTGTAAATGAGGGTGGTTGTAAGCAGAATGTGAAGCCAAATTACACTAAAACTGTATGCTACCTATTCAGTAGGAAAAACAATGTTGATCAAACTTGTTTGGCTACAACTGTTACAATTGTGCTAAATTACAATGTTAAACAACCACTTTTGCCCCTCTAATTTCCTTATCACAGGGGAACAATAAGTAGTGATCAGGTATTTTTTCTTTAGCACTGTACTAGAACGTCAACTTCACCATGGTTGGAACTCAAAAATATGCAATATTATATAAACCATACCTCATTTTTTTCCTTGGGTGTATCCTGCACTCTGGGAGGAGTCTGTGGAGCTTTTAAAGTATTGTGCAAGATGGAAAGCTTAGGAGCTGCTTTAAAGGTGTCCTGGATTGTTCTTTTGATCATCTCCGGAATTCCTATAAATACAAAAGATGGAGGTGTCAACATAAGCTTTTTCATAGGAAAAATGTACGGATACTCTTAAAATGTCCACCTTAAGCTTCTCAACCAAGCCATGTAAACAAATGCTGATTAATCCAATCGGTTTAAAAACTGTACAGAGTTTGAGATTTTATTTTGAAGGTACTTAGCATTTTTAGCCATCTTAGTAAAAGTGGGCTAGACATAGCATCCTTCCAGCTTCCACTAATGCTGTTAAAGAAAACTTCAAATGGAAATATCAATTTGAAATACCGCAGGTATTTTAAAAGTTGTGATTAGTCAACAGTAATACACAACATGTGGATGGATCAAAAAGCATGAAGTTGAAAGTTAAAAGATATTAATTTAAGATAAGTATAATATCTAGCTAATAAAACTTGTATTATTAAGGGGCCATGCCAACTTTGAGTTGGTGGCTAATAATTGCTTTTAAATCTGATAGAGTTTAATAATTTGATTAGTTCATCAATGAATTTAGCATTCTGTATCTGCAAATTCAGCTTTCTGAGTTGGTAAATCTCTTTATCCTTTTCTTTCAATTTGTCATGCAGCTCAGTGACTTCTGTCTTCAGCTTCTCCACTGCACATTCACCAAGTAACTCCTTGGCTTTCTTATACTTTTACAGAAGTAACACAAACAGCATGGTAGAAATCAAGCTAGATACTTTACACACAGCATGGTTAAAGATGCCTTCATGGATGTTTGGCCACTGCCTAAGGTCAACTTTGAGAATTCAGATGCTCAGATGTTTCACTAAACAAACCAGCCTTAAACTTGAGAGGAGAATCTTCAGCCTCGACATGATCAATGAACAATCAATGAACAATCTCTCCTACGTCAGCCTCCAGAGTTGTTTTGGGCTATCCAGTCCTGCTCTGCCCTCCTCATTTTAGACAGGCTTGCTGTATGGTAAGTTGAAATTTTAATTTTACTGTATACATATTGTAGCCATGTTAATTTTCATTCCACTTATTTTTAGCAAAATAGCTTTTTGTACTAAAATAAAAAAACAATTCAAATGTCTCTTTGTCTCTTTCCAAGGACTAATTAATATTAATGCAGAGCTGATGAGTTCTCAGCACATTAATGAACCGGCTCGATTTTCAATTCGCACCAGTCGGCTTGAGCAGGCGGCTCTTGGCTCTTAATTCAAAACGGGTGAAGATAACCACTGATGTAACCCTGAATTTGCATTCAACACAATGATGTGGTCCGTACCACTATTTATTGTTTGTTGTCCAACACCATTTTTAGTGATTAATTGTGTACTGTAGCTTTAATTGTGCAAAATGAACGCGTCCTTTCACCGATGCGATTCGATTGCCAAAGTTCACCAAAAAGAGCCGTTTAAAGTGATCCGTCCGTTTGAGAACGACCACACTAGTCACTAACTTTAATTGAAGTCCTTGAAAAGAAGAGTTATCAAATGAGCTATCACATAATTTCGGTGAGTTTCGGTACGCATTTTATTTTCGATAGCTTACAGAGCTGGACTAGCTAGTGTACTATTGTTACCGTAGCTAGCTGTCAGGCGATGTCATTAATTAAGGTAGGTTTAATTAAGCTAGCTAGCTGCAGTAGCTAACATCAGTTAAATTAGCCAACTTTACTCACCATCTTTAGCTAAAATCCGGGCTGGAAATGCTTTCCAGCCACCTTTTGGAGCAGCCTGTCCTACAGACTCGTGCTCCACTAGACCAACTTTATTAGGGTCTTCTAATAGTTTTTTGTCCTACACATATATTTCCAACCCTACACTGACTTTATTTTCCTCCATCCATTTAATGAACACGTGCATTTTTCTTTGTAAAATGACAGCAACAAATCTCTGACTGCGTAACTTTCATTGACACAAGCTTTTTTAAAATTTAAATGACAGAGAGCGTGAGCACTTGTAGGAATGAGCGCCAACAGTGGCTCGTGCCCCTGACAAAATACCGCGAAATAAAAACGTCAAGAGCAAAAACAATTGCTGAGGTAACTTAGCTAGCTAGGTAGGTCGCTTGATGATGGATAACCTACCAATTAAAGAAAATAGATCATACAAGCAATATTTAAGAAACAAAATGTGTCTGTACCTAGGACGACTAGGTACAGGTTCGAGAAAGCTGGTAAGCTTAGACACCGACGTATGTTTTCATACTACTTAAAACAGCCAAGGACTTTGCTTCCATATGTAATTTATGTGGTAGCTAACCAAATCTGTCTTGGTATGTTTGAATGGACAAATCATCACGTAGCTAGCTAGCGGAATTGTCTAGGCAACATTTAATAACCGTACAGTGTTAGCTGTTCTGTACATTTCTAAACCATTAACATGTATTTAGTCATTACCTAGCTAATTTGGTAAATTAATTACCACTTGATTACTAGCTAGAATTAAAATGCTAGTTTGGATGTACAGGCAGCAGATACAAGATTACAATTGATAGCACTTGTAGTTGATGTTTTTTCCTCTTGAATATTTTTTAGATGACAGTCATGGCGACAAAAGGTACATTTTAAAAGGATAATACATTAACAATAGCTAACTTTAGCTGGCTTGCTACATGAAAGCTAAGTCAATTGACAATTTGATTGTTGACATTTGAACCTCCGTTTAAACCTTTAATTTTGTCATTCCTGCAGCGAAAAGATGGTCCACCTACTCAGTGCTACCCATGATGAGTTCTATGACTCCAAGAATAAACTGGGGGTAAGATACAGCCAAAAGTGAATTGGCTGTGCAGACCTTATTTCAATGTTGTCAGAGGCATATCACCCTAGCAAAGGCGTTTATCAAATGTCTCTAACAAGATATACAGTGGTTATCAAGTCTACATAGCTTTTACAGATTACAGATAAGATAAACCCAACAGTGTTGTGAAGTAGGGTCTGCATACTTTTTCTCTCTACCACATACTTTAATTAGAATGAAGTGTCTTCAGCAATATCTTATACCATGTCCTCATTCCTTTAGAGAGTCCATGTAGCTCACGCTGTCCATGAGGATCGCACAGAGGAGTTCTATGACTTTGAGACCAAACTAGAGGTAAGATATAGCCAACAGTGTTGTAAAGTAGGGTCTGCACACTTTTTCTCTCTGCCACATACTTTAATTAGAATGAAGTGTCTTCAGCAACATCTTATACCATGTCCTCATTGTTTTAGAGAGTCCATGTAGCTCACAATGTCCACGAGGATCGCACAGAGGAGTTCTATGACTCTGAGACCGAACTAGAGGTAAGATATAGCCAACAGTGTTGTGAAGTAGGCTCTGCACACCTATTCTCTCAGATATAGCCAACAGTGTTGTGAAGCAGGCTCTGCACACCTATTCTCTCAGATATAGCCAACAGTGTTGTGAAGCAGGCTCTGCACACCTATTCTCTCTAACACATATTTTTATTAGAATAAAGTTTCTGCCCAAACATCTTATACAGTACAATGTACAATATACAGTTAGCATTTATTTGCCCTGGAGGAATTTAGCAGTGCTAACCCTACAATCTTACACAATATCCTTATTTACTGACAGAAAGCCCAAGTACCTGACAATGCACCATCTGATGGACCTGATGCAAATGAGTCCTTCCCTCAGTGGACACTGGAAGATGAGAACGAGGTAATGTTGATTATCATTTTAGTCAGCAACCCAGTGAAAATCTGTTGAGTTTAATTAATAATGCATGCCAGAATTCTATTGATATCAGGTTTGGTGTCTCAATACTCTATAATAAAATGATAGCAAAATGATGTAAGAAATAACAGAGAATATATAAAACATACAAAAGCGAGTCCTAAAATATCAAATTAGGGATGTAATTTAATTTGCTTCTGTAACCTATTTCTAACCTGTTGTTCCTGGAACTCCTTACAAAAAATCTGGGAAAACAACCCTTTTTTCTTTTTTTTCTGATCCCTGATGAAAAGTTAAATTCCCCCTTGTACAGCGGAGCATCTGTTACCTTGGCACAGACCATACTTTTACTGATGGCGTTTGTTGGTACAACAGGACTGACACAAGATGGCCTGCAGACTCTCCTCCAAATTCTCCTGGTTATTCTACCTGAAGATTCGCATTTGCCCCCCACAAAGTATCTGTTTAAAAAGGTTTTTAAAATTGGTAAATATGATGTCCATGTTTATTGTCCCAATTGCCTTTGTTCATTAGATAATAATACTTGCACCAACTTTGGTCAAGAATTCGTAACAAAGGCTCTTAAGAATGGAAATTATTTTTTTACTTTGCCATTAGAAGCACAATTGAAATATTTACTGCCAACTTTGAATTTAGGAGAACAACTTAATTATCGAAAGACCAGGTTTACTTGTTCAGATACAATTTCAGACATAATGGATGGCAAACTTTACAAAGATATGTGTGACACAACACATTTGAATGAAGATTACTCCTTTAGCTTAACTTTCAATTCAGATGGTGTACCATTATTCTCTTTTCCAATTTTTCTATTTGGCCTTTGATGTGTTTTATTAATGAACTCCTCCCTAATATCAGGAAAGAAAACACAATACTTACAGAAGCCAGACTGCACCACTTTTCTTAGTCCTTTTATCAATGGAATTAAATCTTTGTCATCAAATGGATTACAGTGGTCTTTGAAGGGCACAAGACTAATTTGTTCTTATGTGTATGCGATCATTTGTTGTTGTGATAGTGTTGCTAGACTAATGTTCCAAAAGCTTAAACAATTTAATGGCAAATTTGGATGTAATTGGTGTCTCCACCCTGGTCGTAGGGTAGAAAAGGGAAAAGGGCATGTACAAGTTTATCCATATGAAGAAGCAAAATCTACAGAGCGATGCCACACTGATATGATTGAATATGCAAGGATGCTACAACCAGAGCTTGTACATTTGGTGTCAAAGGACCAAGTCCTCTCATGTTAATACCATATTTTAATGTTGTTACTGGTTTTATTGTTGATTCTATGCACTGCATAGATTTAGGAGTAGTTAGGCAGCTGTCACATCTGTGGTTTGATAGTGCAAACCACGTAGGTACATAGGCACAAGAGTAGAGGAGATAGACCAACGATTAAAACTAATGCATCCCCCATCTAATATTACAAGGCTTCCTAGGTCTCTTTCAACCAGAGCATACTGGAAAGCATCTTAATGGAGAGCTTTTATTTTATTTTATGCACCAATTGTCTTAAAGTCTATTCTTCCTAGCAAGTATCTTGTACACTTGCTGTTTTTATGCCAAGCTGCGTATGTGTTACTGACATCTTCGATTACGCAACTAGAAATATTGTATGCATCTCAACTGCTAGACCTGTTTGTAAAGGACTTTGTGATCTTGTATGGTGTAATTCACATGTCATAAAATGTGCATATGTTATTTCATCTAAGTGATTGCATTCGAAACTGGGGACCTTTGTGGTGTTACAGTGCTTACAGCTTTGAAGGTTGCAATGGTCGATTCTTAAAACTATTCAATGGCACGCAGGCGGCACCTCTACAAATTGTGTCATCATTTCTTTTGCTCCAACAAGTTGAGCATCTGGGCAAAAGGTAGATTTTCAATGCACCGGACTGTGTTAAAAAACTGTTTTATTTTATGATGGATGGCCACTCTACAAAGCATGCAAAAAAGTTGGATAACTCTGTTCTGTTTGGTAGTGGTACATTTAAAGCACTTGATCTATATGAAAAAATGCTGTGGAGAGACACCTAGGATTCCCGGTTAAAGAGCAAGCTATGTTTTATCACAAAGCAGTGTTTTTTTCACAGAAATTCCACATTGTTGGATATAGACGGCAATAATTGAGAGATGACACTCTAGTAAGGATTGCAGGTGACAATGTTGGTCCAATAGTATTATTTGTAAATGCGTGTTCTTTGGATGGTAATGAACATGCACTGAGTCTCATTAGAGTATGCACACAAAAACCAAAAATGTACTTTCCTGTGCTCCATGGTGAAACAGTAGTTACTGGGAATGTAACTCCAGTTATATGAGTGGAGCAGAGCCCCCTAGAGGGGCTTTGCTCCTAGTGGTTTACCTCGCCGCGTATGCGGCCATCACTGAAAGTTAAAATGCACTATGGCTCAGCCAATCAGGGCACACCTGCCCCTATATAACTGAGTGAACCCTACACTCGGCCTCCCGAAACATTTCTTCAGCAAGAAACATTTAGTGGCCGACAGGGGACAAAGTCTAGGGGGCTCCGCTCCACATATAACTGGAGTTACATTCCCAGTAACTATCGTTATATGTCGTGGAGCTTTGCTCCTAGTGGTGTACGGCGGAGCGAGCGATGCCCAATATGTACTCCCTGTCGGTCTCAATATCCAACAGGTCCCAACAAGGCACATACGGTCTACAGTCTCGTGTTGCCATTGCAACCGAAAAATGAGTCCCAGCCCTATTAAAAAAAATATATATGTATAGGGGCGGGGCGAAGAGAAAGACACACACACACATCCTCTAAGCATAGAGGGTGGAGGTCCACAATCACAGGAGCAGGCCAAAGCCTGCGCTGTGTCATCAGAGCAGATCTGGTGACAGTCTGTCACGAGCTCCTCACAATAAAAAAGCTATAAAGATAAGATGAGCCCGCACACAGTGTCAGCATCGCTTAGACAATGGGGGCTCTTAACCCGAGAAGGTCACTCGATGGTGACACCCTCGCACATAGTTTCCAAAAACAAATGAATAGAAAAAATGGATAGGCCTCATCAGGAGTTGAACCCAGGTCCCGCAACTGAGAGGCATGGGTGCTAACCACTAGACCAACAAAGGAAGTGTTGTTACAAACACTTTTCGTCAGGGTAAAAGATATGATCACCTAAATCACAGCACATTGGTAACGTTCCCGAGAACGGCGTGTGCTAGAGAGGTGGCAGTAATGTCCATCAAATAAAAACGAATGAACAGAGAGAGCGATGACCACGACGCGGCATTACAGATGTCCTCTACTCCGATCCCATGGAAGAGAGCAGAGGACGCCGCGACACCTCGCGTAGAATGAGCGCGAATCCCAACGGGAGCGCGCGATCCAGACACCTCGTAAGCCAAAGCGATACATTCGCATAACCAACGAGACAACCTCTGTTTCGAAAGTGGTCGCCCCATTGTCGAAGCACCATAACACACGAACAACTGCGGAGACAGTCTGATCGTCCTGGTACGCTCTACATACTGTGCTACTGCTCGGACAGGGCACATGTTATGCATCTGTTTGTCCTCCTCGTTCCCGTGCGGGGGAGGGAAGAAACCATGCAGTTCAATCACACGGGTTCTATAAGAGCTCGTAATGATTTTGGGCACGAATGTAGGATTCGGCCTTAGCACCATCCGGCTTAAGTCACCATTTATGAATAAGCAGTCGGGGCGTGTTGAGAGAGCGCAGAGATGACTAACACGTTTAGCAGAGCACAAAGCCAGCAACAACACCGTCTTAAAAGACAGGAGTTTCAAAGAAATCTGTCCCAGTGGCTCAAAAGGCGGCTCACAGAGCGCCTTCAGAACCCTGGACAGCTCCCACTGAGGCGCGTTTGCTCTTACAACAGGTCTCAATCTCTGAGTCCCTATCAGGAAACGTTTGACCAAAGGGTGGCTGAACACAGTCCTGCCACCCAGACCCTCGTGACAAGCAGAGATCGCGGATGCATAACCCTTCACGGTAGAAGGCGATCTCTGCATATCGAACAGATACTGTTAAAAATGTAGTATCTTTTCCACTGGGCAGCAGATCGGATCCGTATCCGATCCGGCACACCAACGCACGAACATGGCCCACCTATTCGCATAGAGTTTAGAAGTCGAGCTGGCCCTTGCACCCTGAATGGTGCGGATCACAGCATGTGACAGCCCCCTGCGAATCAGCCTGTCCCTCTCAGGAGCCAGGCCTTCAGTGGTCCGTTTATCGTTGGCGGGCGCACGATCGCCCCTCTCACCTGAGACAGAGCATCTCTGCGATGAGGAATCGACCACGGCTCTGCCACTAATAGCTGAATCAGTTCCGGATACCACACCGCCCCCGGGCGATCCGGGGCGATGAGGATCACATTCAATCGATCCGTAACAACCCGTGCCAGCAGACGTGCCAGACACGCCTGTGGGGGGAAAGCATAAAGGAGACCCTGTGGCCACGGGCGATGTGTAAACGCGTCCGTCCCCAACGGAGGATTGTCCTGTGGATTGAGGGAGTACCAAAGACGACACTGCGCGTTCTCTTTCGTTGCAAAAAGGTCCGCTTGCGCCTCCCCAAATCTCTTCCAAATTAGGGAGACGATTTCGGGATGAAGACGCCAGTCGTCCTAACCCCCTCGTGACATCAGATCTGCGCCCACATTCAGGCTGCCCGGAACGTGGACTGCCGATAGAGAATGCAGATTGCTGTGAGCCCACAGCCACAATTGCATCGCTGCCTGGTGGAGTGAGGAAGATCGAACTCTGCCCTGGCGATTGATGTAAGCCACTGTGGCGCGGTTGTCTGAACGAATCAGGACATCCCGGCCCTGTAGAATTGAAGCAAAGTGGACCAGTACTAGTAGAACCGTCTCGAGTTCCAATAGGTTGATGTGGCGATCGCTGTGTGGCCAATGGCCTCTCACAGCTCGACCCTGGCACACCCCCCCCCCAGCCAGTCAACGAAGCGTCCGTGAAAACCTGAGTGAACAAACTCACTCTCCCCATCGGTATGCCTCGATATATTACGTCCGGATCTCTCCAATAGGCCAAGTCCCTTTCCAGGGCACGAGGGACCCCCAGGAGACGCCGACGATGACGCACCGGGTCTACACGTTGTAGAGCGAACCACCGCTGTAGAGTGCGCATGTGTAACAGTCCCAACGCCACCACTACATGCGCTGCCGACATAAATCCGACCAGGGACATGATCGATCTGACCGACATCGTGCAAGGGGGGCGACATAGCCGAAGGGCAGAGAGCAGACTCTCCGCCCGTGCGTCTGACAGGCGCGCTCTCATTAGACCAGTGTGCAAGTGGAGACCGAGATAGGACACTTGCTGGCTGGGCCAAGGCGCGCTCTTGTGCCAATTCACAGCCAGACCCAACTGCGTAAAGGGATTTACCAATTGTGTCGTGTGATCGATTGCCAACTCTGCTGACGACGCCAGAATCAATAGATCGTCCAGATAAGCTAAAACCCTGATCCCCCAACGTCGTAGCGGCTCCAGAGCAGCCTCCACGCATTTGGAGAAGGTGCGCGGAGCCAGCTCGTAACCGAATGGCACTCTCGTGAATTCGTAGGCCGTGCCCTGAAAGGCAAACCGGTAGAACTTTCTGTGCCGAGGGACAATTGGAACATGAAAGTAAGCATCCTTCAGATCTATGCTCGTGCAAAAATCGCCTGGGAGAATGCATTCCAATAACCGTTTCGTCGTGAGCATGCGAAAGGATCTCTTGGTTACACACTCATTCAGAGTTCGTAAATCCAAGATCGGCCTCATTCCCCGTCTTCTTCGGAACAAGAGAGTAAAACCCCATCTCCCTTCTGTCCAAAGGAACGGTTTCGATAGTGCCCTTCCTTAGAAGTTCCGCTATCTCCGCCGACAGGGCAGTCACCCTCTCGGGTGACGTCATCGTTGTCTCCAGCACCCCGGAGAAGGGGGGCGGTGATTGACGAAACTGAATCGAATACCCTTTCCAAATTGTCCGCTCTAACCAAGGTGAGAGAGTACAAAGACGACGCCAATCCCAATAGCGCTGAGAGAGCGGGAGTGCGCGAAGTTGAGGGGCAGCCCCGAGAAACTTCTCATACTCTGATCTCGCCCTCACCGCCGCTGACGAGCCGCCGATGGCGGAGGCACAGCCCAAGGGGGGCGAGACTCGAAAGGGAATGGGAGGGTTGATAGGATCGGGACAACGGGACGCACGATCGTTAGCCAAAATAGGAGGAAGAGACACATTGTTGTGTATAACGGAGAGGCGAGAGGGGCGCTCGGAGAGAACGCACACACGCTCTGAAAAAGGCTCAGTTCTAACCGATTCCAATGAGGGAGAGAGAGAGCACTTTAGCGACATGCGAGGGCGCTTAGCCGCCTCCGCAGACGCCTCGCTGTTACAAACCCTGTGGCTCTAGTAGTCTAGGGTGGATGGTACAGAGACCCGTAACATAAGCCTCATGCAAATGAGTGTAGTGTAAATGAACAGTGAGAACAAACGACACAGACAACCAAAGCTACCGTCAGGTAAAGGGGGAAGGGAAAAGGGGCTGAGCTGAACCCAAGAAATGGTCCACCTCAGCAGTCAGGCGCTGCACTCATGACTGCCAGGTGGGAAACACCAACAAGCATAATCAGGAACATAAGGGACACCTGGGGAAAAGACAGGAGGGGAAAAAACACAAACGCGCATACAGGGTACCTGCATGGTAACCAAGCACCTGTTGAGCCCGCGAAAGAACAGAGCTAGAAACGGCGCTAGCAACCCGGCGCTTATTCCTATGGGGCCGTGGAAAAACTGGGTTTATGAGATCAGTTACGTCTGTAACATAGCCCTCATTAACATCAGATTGTACACCAAGCACTTCCCCAGCCTCTGTCGCCCTGATCACCTCAGAGAAGGGGAGAGAGGGGAGTAAGGTATCAGATACGCCATTCAGCGCCACAGAAGTAGAGGTAGAGAAAAATCCCTCTAAACTCCCGCTGCCGGGAACGAGGCGAGAGAGGGGTGAAACCCCGATGACGGCACCTGACGCTACCGAGCGTGTGAATGAGAACGAATCCTCAGAGCACACGCCGCTGTCGCTAGGCAGTTCTGCCCCACATTAGTTACGTTTAACAACGGAATGGGCTTGACCACCGACTGAGTGTCTGAACCTCCCTGAACGAAGAGCGGAGGGGAAACAGCTGTGTAGCCTGGACTCTGCTGTGCCGTGCTAGACGGCGCAGCAGAGACCGCTGTGAACGGCGGCTTCAGACAGGACGGCGCTAAAACAATAGGGCCGTTCAAGTCACACCACCCACGCTGAGTTCCTCCGCCCACTGTCAAGGATGGGGCTGGGAAGTCAGGGGAATAACAGTCGCAACCCCGGGGGGCTGAGACTGAAGGAAAATGTGTCTTTTCTTGAAACTGTAATGATCGGCCGTAGCTTTATTACAATTTAATAACACATCACTGGGGGCCGGGGCACGGCTGGGATGGCTGTGCTCCGCAGCCACGCCTAGTCAGGTACGTCTGCGCTTCTGTCCCGGTGGCCAGGAACTGGCCTTCGGTCCCGAAGCAGAGGGTTTGGGCACCCTATGACGTACTGTGGAGGAGGGGAGAGAGGCAGGAGAGGCTGCAGGCGCCGACTTCGCCTCTCTAGGAGCGGAAGGAGCATCTGCATGACGCCTGGCGCGGCGCTGTGATGAGGAGTCTGGCCGGGCTGGCTTCTTCCCTCTCTCTGTGTTCGTCTGCTTGGCAAGGGGAAGGTGCTTGGCGAGCTGGCGTCAATCCTCCTCTAACTTCCTGAAGGTCTTCGACGCCGTGTCCACTGCGTCGCCGAACAGCCCAGATGAAACCAACGGCGCATTAAGGAGGGGAATTTTTTCACTCTCCTGGACTGCTAAAAGTGACAGCCAGAGGTGACGATGTCCCACCACAGCTGTGGCCATGCTGCGTCCTGCACAGGCGGCGTGCACCTGGTTAAGATGCAGCGCTGCACCCGCCATCTGGGAAATTTCCCCGATCTCTGCAGCAGAGAGGGTTGAGTTGCCCGTGGTGAGTTTGGAAATGGCCGCCAACAACAGAGCAGTGTTGTTGGATGCTGCGACCGTCTGCGCCCCCAAAGTGTAGACCTTGTCTCACAACTGGGCCGAGAAACGGTCCTTCATCGCCGGCAGCACAGGTTTCTTTCTCTGCCATCCACGCGCTGACGGCAGGAAGTGGGCCGACATCGCTGGCTCCAGTCTCGGAACAGCCGATCCTATGGCCTCTGTCCTTCCTGCCACCCTGGTGTAAGGCAGATAAGCCTTCACAGGCGCCTTCGCCATCAGAGGAGCCTGCCACGAGCCCTCCGCGTTCTTCGCAAGGCCGGGCAGACTGGGAGCCTCCGGGTCAGGTTCCCTCACACGCTCCGCCCAAGGACCGCCGGCCATCAGGTCGACCTCCTTGGGGGGCGGGAGGGGGGGTAAGGGGACCTCCAGCCTCAGAGCCGCTCTCTTAATCAATCCAATAAAATCAGATCTGAGAGAGGGCTGAGTGGCAGAGGCGTGTGAGGAAAGGTCAGATTTAACCTCCCCTTCCTCACACATGCCACCACGCCCCAACCCCCGAGGGGGAAGGGGGGGGCAAGGCTGGGTAAATGGAAAAAGGCCCTGAGAAGGGCATTCCCCCATATCCCCGAGCTCTGCTTCGTCAGAGTCCTCACTCCCCGAGTCCACAGACGCGGATGAGGAGGAGAGGACCTCATCCAAAGCAACCCTCTCGCCGAAGAAAGAGAGGCGCTCTCTCCTAACTGCAACAGATAAGAGGGCACAACTCGGACACTCTGGGGGGTCAGAAAGGCCCATCCTAGCGTGCTCCGGTCCATGGCACGCCACACAGGAGTCATGCGGGTCCGCAGCAGCAGCCAAAGATGAGCAGCGGCATCCCGCCGCGATTAGATTATCAATTGACGACGCCATCATTAAGAAAAGAAGGCGGCAAAAAACTTGTCAGTGCAAATAATAGTAGTGATGATCAGCGTTGCTGAAGAAAAAGGGTGGCCGAGTGTAGGGTTCACTCAGTTATATAGGGGCAGGTGTGCCCTAATTGGCTGAGCCATAGTGCATTTTAACTTTCAGTGATGGCCGCATACGCGGCGGGGTAAACCACTAGGAGCAAAGCCCCTCTAGGGGGCGGAGCTCCACGACATATAACAATATGTGCTGTTAAACATATTATGTCAGTGACTTCTGAGTTCAGCAGTCTAATTGCAGTGAAACTTTTGGAATTGTCAGATAAGTTTGTTGTATACAACAAAGGAAATGAGCATGTTATTCGCTCGCTTCCAAACAACTTTGAAAGTGACTAGATTATTCAAATTTCCATTGATTTTAGTAGCTGAGCTGAATTACCCTATGTATTTGGTGTGTAAATATTAGGATTGACCTTTAAAACTTGTAAAATGAATCCAAGTATATGCTGGGATTTTTGTACTGATACCTCCACCTCAGAATGAACAGATATTTGACAGTTGTGTTACTTGATGTGAGAGACCTTCACAAGTCATGTTTAAGCATGTTGTCTGTAGTTTTATTGATTGGTTTTGCACATGTTCGCATGTTGGTACAACATGTTGAAGATCTGTTTCACATGTTGCTGTGTATAATTCTACCAACTTCAACGGTTTCACATGTGCTTAGATGTTGTGACGTGCGCACATGGTTTCACATGTGGACATTATGAGATTCATATGTGTTTACATGTGTACCTCATGTTATTCCCGTGTCCACATGTGGAATTCATGTGTTTTTTTCCGTAAGGGGTCTTTCTGTGTGATTGGTTTCAATGTGTCTTTGTTTCTGTTGTGCTGTAGTCGTGTCTTCTGTATATGTTGTCTTTCTCTTTTCATTTAAGCCTGATACCCATTCCCTACAGGAGGCCTCCTGCCAGGCCTTATTGTAACTAATCTGTTCTTAATTGACTCGTCTGGTAAAATAAAAAATATACATTTTAGTTTATTTCTCAAAGAAGCTACCTTTTGCCTTGATGACTACTTTGCAAACTCTTCTTCATAGAGCTCCCACTATGCTAAGCATTTGACACGACGAATGGAACCAAAAATATAAAATTTGGACACATCAGACCAAAGGACAGATTCCCACCAGTCTTGATTTATCACTTTTTTTGTTTGTTGTTTTTTTTTTGATAGTTTTGATGCATTCACTATTATTCTGCAATGTTGAAAAATGAAAAATAAAGAAATCACAAATAGTTAAAGGTTTGTCCAAACTTTTGACTGGTACTGTAAATTCTTTCCAAAAGTAATGCTACTTGAATTTACACTATTTCAAGGGCTAGTCTCAAGGTTTCTGCAAAAATATCCAAGCCAAAGCATGTGCTCATCCTGAGCGGGTCTATGCGCTGCTGCAAAAAATTAATCACAGTGTCCCGTAGTCCCTGTGGAGTCTCAGGAACTTCGACTGTTCCTTCTGGCTCCATTGGCATTGGTGCATCCCAGTCGATCCCGTGGTCTTCAGGGTTTTCCTTTTAGGAAAAATATAATTAAAATTATTGCTGTTGAGTATCTTAGAGTTAAAAATAATGTATCCAAGTAATTGACAACAGTTCTTAAACAATTTTGTAATAAACAAGAACCAGATCTTTTAAATGGGAATACCAATTAATCAAACATTTCTATTTTAGTACACACATCCCTTACTTAAATTCATTGTGAAAAATTCGAGAAAAAAAAAACATTTTGCTGGAAGTGCATTAGGCTGTATTAAAACCTGTGACTCTTGGACCACCCCAGGCTACATACACCATATTTTCCGTTTAATTCTAGTGATCATAACGCAACAGATGGAAGCAACACCAAAAAGGGCCTGTTGCATAATGCCTACAAACAATGTGTTTAAATGTATGCGTGTGGTATGGAAGACAATGATGAATAACATACCAGAGGTTCGCAAATCAAATTACAGCCAACAATCTGTCCTTCAATGCACAGTTGTTGTGGTGATCTCCCATGCTCTGTACATAAGGAATGCCGATCCCATGCTCTTCTGAACAGTTGAAGATGCATGTTGATTCTCGGTATCATAACAAAATGCAGACAGGCCAGGTGGACTTCATCATCTGGGTCCAAAGCACCAACACTCGTGAGATGTTGAAGGGCTGAATGATAGTTTTTCGTAACAGCGCACCAAACATCTCGCCACAATCTTTCTATCCTTTGGTTGTGAGCACTTCGTGCCATGATGAAACTTCTTTGGTCTGGTTGAGGAAAAAAAGATTTTTTGAGATTAAAATCTATTGTAGATAGATTCACCATAGTATACATATACACAAATGACCCTAAAAATTGTAAATCAAAGTAAATCCAAATGATATAATACTAACTAATCCTTATGTATTTAACCATGTGAACGCAGCAATAGGAGCCATACAATGTAGTATTTTATAAATGTAAAACTTCATGGGGCTATATGTAGTTATGATATACTTCAAGTGTGCATTTCTAAATTTTCATATAACATAAATGTTTCCAATAAAGCAGTTGTGATGTAGGCTAGAATGAAATAAAGTTGTCATAGCATTGGTGTGGACCATGGTTATTTCAGTATTTAAAAAATAATTCAATTAAAACACTTTTTTCTTACTGTAACAGGAATATAGTGCCTCTACTGCAACGTAGACATTGTTTAATGACTCTACTGCAATGTAGACATTGAATCCTGTTTGTGGCATTCTGACAGTGCATTGGGCTCCAGCTTAGTGAGTGCAGATTGGCTCTGCATTGTCCTGCGTGGACAACAAACAGGGTTGCCAACTACTTGTGGTAGGTCAGGTGCCTGCAGACTTGATCAAGGACATAGTGCATATAACACTTTGTGTCTGTTACAAACTCCCCTTCAGTTCCATATTCATTTAAAATTGAGGCAAATCATTTCTGCACATACATATTTTTAATACTGTATTTTCTTAACATATGTTTAAGTCATGAATGCAGTTTATTTGTAATCCTGAAAAGAAAACTGCAAGAAACTGTTAAATCTGAGGACAGGGCAAGCAGATAGCTGGTTCTGGGATTGTTCCTGTCACTACCTAAACCTTAAACATGATTTTGTAATTATTTTAATGATATACCTCCTCCGCGTTCTGGATGTTCCAACATCCAGCGTGCCACTCTTATGTTCTCCCCACCTTTGTCACTGCGGACCCGAAATGGTACTCCATACTGTCAAACAGCTCCAAGAAATGAAGAGAGTACAGTTGAGGCTCTGTTGTTGTTGCTGGCTTCCAAGAGCATGATTTTAAAACTGTATCCATCGATTCCACCATGTATCACAATTCTCCAACTAAAGAAATAATGTTAAATCAATCCACAGTTAAACATCTTAACAATGCTTTAATGGAGTGATTTTGATTATAGTTTTTATGTTTATATGCAAGTATTGTTAACTTTAGAGAGTTTTAAAAAATGGTTGTGTGTGAAAATCTGCAAGTAATACAATTCGATTTTAATGACAGAATACATACTTTAGAGCACAGTTTTAATCATTGAAATATAGATAAGTGAAAACAGTTATGTTGCTAGCTTAGTTGTCTAGATGTTCATATAACTGATGGTATGAAGAAATAAAATATTTGTTACTGTTAAATAATACATAACAATTAGACACCTCAATGTTGTCATGTTGCGAATTAGCATCATTTAATGACAGCATTTAGACAAATTGCAAGCTTTTTAATTTTACCAGCAAAAGTTCTTTTGATACCTATAGACATTTCATAGAATACAATTGGTTCAGTTTTAACAAACAAGTAAATATAATGTAGCTAGTTCAAATAAATAGTAAAGCGTAGTATAACTTGGATAACTAGGATAATGACTTGATCAAATGATTACAGTGGCAAAAGATATAGTTCAAAACTGCTGCTGAGTATGCCGATAACAGTGCCATTTCTAGCCTATTGGGGGCGCTAGGCAAAATTAGATTTCGTGCCCCCTCTGCCCTATCAGTCAGGGGCTCCCTAAGCGACCACTTTTGTCACTTTGCCAGCAGCCGGCCCTGGCCGATAATTTGGTCTTCAACACTTTTTCAGTCTGTTATAATAAATTAACAATGGTTTTACACATTATTGTTTCTCCAGCCATTGCCTTGGCGGGATGGGCCAACCCGGTTAGGTAACATACTACCCACCAAATAAATTTAAAAAACATCTCTCACACACAGCTTGTCCATCCAGGATAACATCCTTTCTCACGGATGTTATTGAATCAAATTCAGATGAAAAGGGAAAAATCTGCCTATAGGTAACAAGCATTCATTGTTACACATGTGTAATTGAGAAATGAACTATGTTGTGAGTGAAGGAACATCTGAATGGCAATGGTAAGCACTCTAATAAATGGTGCAATAACACACAGTTAGAACTGCAGTTAAATGGCATTTAAAACGTACTTGGGGATTTTTCTTTAAGTTAATCCGATTAGGAGTTTTACCTCAGAAAAACAGTCACAATCACAGATACAAATATGATAATTTCTGCCCTTCTCTAGTGGCCAAATTTACCACCTTGCATAATAGGAAGTATGTAAAAAATATTGTTGCTTTTGCTAGAGCTTAGCTTTGAGCTACCTGTCCACTCGAAAAAGATATCAGGCGAAACTCTGCCCATGTCTACAAAACCACAAGTGACTGTGTTTGTGTTGGTACTTTACATGAGATACTACCTTTCATGTTTGTTCACTACCTAGCCACTTCCTGAGTGTCTACTGTAAATGTACTCACCGTACCAACTTGTGATTGCCATCGATCTGCCACAGAGCCATAGGTGACGGTACAGAATACACTCGTCGTTGGAGTATGTTGATGCCAAGGCCGCGACAAATCACAACTATAGGATCCACAATCCTCATTGTTTCCTCTAACCTTGACTGTTGTACTCTAAAAAATAAACCACAATTAGGTATTTATATGACTTGATCAATTTTCTCATCACCCACTCGCACTGTTCCTGTAAATGATTGATATTTTATTATGATCCCTTTCTAAATTGAATGGCTTAGTACAACGAATACAGCTAAGTTATTGCATTCAATCGTGAATCATAATTACTCAAGATTTACCCATAATAGTAGCCTAACCTTCAACTGAAAAAATGTTCATGCGATTGTGCATTTAGATATTTAAAAAAATAATCTACACCAGGGTTCATATCCTGGTTGCAGCATTCCAACTCCAGCACATTTTCTATCCACAACTACGCAAGCACATGGGCTAATTGGCTTTTTATGTATCTCCATGTGCCAATCAAACATTTTTAAAATGCTGATATTTCACCAAAGTTAACAGCTAATGCTTAGTACGGCCAGAAAAACAGCTTTTCACATATGAACAACTGCATGGATAGATAACCGGTTCCAATGTCCTTTTTGATTTTACTGGTGTGAGATTTAAAAAATGTATGCAAGTGGGCTGCATTCTGAAACGCTACTAATGTCACAAACTACAAATAAGTTTAACCAATCATCATCCAGGGCTGAAAATATGCATGGTTTGATATAATAATAACTACCCATTTATTACAGTCAAATTACATTTTACAACATTGTGTATATTGCTACAACAGTCCTACGAGTTAACCACAGGTTATACTCAGATCTGCCTGAACGCTATTTTACATCACATCCCTTAAACATGAAGTCAATGCTTGCAAACTCTGACGAACCAATCTCCCGCATTATGCTTAGCCAGGTTGGAGGCGACCAATCCAACAGAGCCATTACTAAATCGGGATGTCACAAATAAATCCATAAAACCGATTACCTCAACCCAGCCGGCGCACGCCAATTTGCACAGCGCAAACCTGCGGCCATAGGGACACAGTTGTCACGCAAGGCAAGGTGAGTGCTTACGCCACAACGGAACCTCGGAGGCCCCATTTTCCAATTATTACGGTTCTTAAGTTGAACGGTCAACTATGAGATAAATTCATGAGTTGTGCATTAACACTGAAATAGATTGCAACACTGAAACTTTCGAGTTATTGCTTGAATAGTAATAATATTAATTTTAAAAAAGCAGATTAAAGCTATCAGATAAAGAAAATTCTGAAATACGTCTGACAACTTATTCAGGCTCACCTTAGTCCAACACTGTTAAGGTACCCACTAATCTGTCGTATCCCTGAATCAGGAAACTGGGATATGAAATCTGTCAATAGACTTTTCAGATTTTCATTTGTTATGTCACTGTAGTACATTCTGACTGACATGGTGCAATAACATACAGCTATATTCAGTCATCCTACGACGTATTGTTCTTTAACTAACACAAAATAAGCGAGCTATCTCTTACTGTGAAATTAAATTCTAAAAGGTATTGCAACTGATCCTTTGAAATGTCCCAGGTCGGACGGCCTCTGTCTCCAGTCCTCAATAAACAGGGCTTGAATCCTTGTAGTCCTATGTCTTTGGTTTTCGCTTCTAACAAGTATAGCACCCTTTGAACTATGAGGTACCATTTAAGCCAAAATATGTCCACTGTTATGTCTGTTTTTGTTCAAATGGTCGATGTCGTTGTGCATGTAGTCTGCATTGTCGTCTGTTTTGTCGTTACAATGTGCATTTGTTATTGCATTTCCTGTAATGTCGTTGGAGTTTGTTGACTACTACGGATTTGCGGTCGTTACTGCTCTGTGGTTACCAGGGGCATTTGTTTAAATCGTTGTCGACTCCGAAATAGTCCATCACCAACATCAACTAGATAATTTTTAAAGGTACATTTCAACTAAGACACATTGTCATATGAGGTACCATTTAAGCCAAAAATATGTCCACTGTAGTGGCTATCTTAACTCTTCATACTTCTTAACTTTATCTAAATTTACTTATATAATCATAACCACATTGTATGAACGACGTAAGACAGTTTTACGTGTTGACTTGGCCCGGAAAGAACCAACGATGGTAAAACAACCGTGTTGCTCCACCATGCACACTCGTTTATTTTACACCTTTTCAGCTTCCTTCAAACCTTCAAAATAAAAGTTCCGATAAGGAAGTCGCACTGAAATACCAAAATAAACACAAGAATGAAAGAGTAACAGATGTTATAAAACAAACAAATTTGCCAGTAATAAAATGCCGCTTACATTCCGGCCCCTAATTGTTACTGATGCAACTTAACAATTACATCTTTAACATTAAAGCATCATTTATCTCAGAATTCAAGATTTATCATTTACTCAAACAGGAACTTGTGTTAATCTCTTAACCTTAACAGTATGTTTCAAATATACATTCAAGTAAACTCGAAATGCACTTTTAACATGTATCAAAGTCTTGCCTTATACAAAAGTATACTAATGGCACATATAACATGAAATGTCCTCACTTAGCCTACTCTTCCATCTCAAGCAACACACACAATTTATGTATTGGCCTTTCCAAAATGCTAGATTTAGTTTTGACAAATACACGTCTGACAAATCCCTTTGAATCAGAAACTGTCCTTTCAACCATTCCCATCAACCAGGAACTTCTTGGTGCACTGTCATCAACTATAAGGATGACATCTCCTGGTTTCAAATTTCTCCTTGTTACTGTCCACTTTTGCCTCTCTTGCAGTAGTGGCAAGTACTCTTTAGTCCAACATTTCCAAAAGATGTCAGACAGGTTCTGCACCTGTTTCCACCTCCTTTTGCCATACAAGTCCTCTCTGTCAAACAGTCCTGGTGGCAGCACAGACTGGCCTTTAAGGAGAAGCAAATGGTTAGGTGAGAGTGCCTCCAAATCATTAAGGTCACTTGACACTCGTGTTATCGGCCGGCCATTAACAATCGCCTCAACTTCACACAACAATGTATGAAGGCGTTCATCGTCAAGAGGTTGCTGTTTCAGAATCTGGTAGAGAATTTTCCTTACATAACGTATCTGTCTCTCCTAGATGCCACCAAAATGCGAACCTGCTGGTGGGTTGAAAATCCAGGTAATGCCCTTTTGCAGGAACATTTCTGAGATTTTTGAGTGGTTCCATCTTTGAATTGCTTCACGCATTTCCTTCTCTGCTCCCACCAGGTTCGTTCCGTTATCTGATCTCACTACAGACACTTGACCTCTCCTAGCAACAAATCTCCTGAATGCGTTTATGCACGAGTCAGTTTCAAGTGTGTTGGCAACTTCAATGTGAATTGCTCTAACAGTGAGACACATGAACAATACACCATATCTTTTGACTGTACTTCGCCCACATTTCACCTCTAAGGGCCCAAAATAGTCTATGCTCACATTAGTGAATGGCGGCGTATCAGGTGTCAAGCGATCTTGTGGCAAATTTGCCATCCTCTGTTCCCCAGGTTTTGCTGAAACCCTTTTACATGTTACACACTTTGACAATATTTTCCTAACAGCAGAGTCTGCTTGTGGGATCCAGAATCTCTCTCTTAGCCGGGATAACATATAATTTCTCCTACTATGTCCTGTTTCTTTGTGAATATGTCTGATGATCAACGTGGAGACATGATGATCTTTAGGAACTATCACAGGATGCTTAATGTCTGTTGGCAGTGCAGACTGGTGCAATCTTCCTCCGACCCGTATAATCCCATCTTGCATAACAGGATCAAGCTTGACAATGTGACTGCTTCCTTTATGTTCATCACCTTTCTGAAGAGCTGTAAGTTCATCACTAAAGCTTTGATTTTGACAAAACTTGATTATCACAATTTCTGCCGTAACAACATCTTCAGTGGTGAGCAAAGATCCCTTAATGGTTGACTTGAACTGCTGCATTTTGCGTGTAACCATTTCAGTTTTCCTTTCATGACTCCAATGATGACTTGCTTGTGATGTGATAAGCTTGCGATGTGCGCTCAGTCTCTAAAGCAGCTGTTTAAATTTCATCATCCATGAAACTGCCCTTTTTAAACAGTGCCACTCTGAATAATAACAAATGAGCTTGTTAAGTGGATTCCCATGCATGTTTGTGGCAGTCACACTTACTGCTTCTTTCACTTCAACGTCATCTTTCTGTATTTCATTCATGTCTGGTGAAACTGGCCAGTGTTTCCTGTCCATTGTCAAAAACTCTGGCCCATCAATCCAGCTTTGACACTTTGTGAATATTTCTGCAGGCATTCCTCTTGATGCATGGTCAGCAAGATTTAACTCTGAGTTAACATACATCCACTGACTTGGCTTGGAGTTGTCTCTGATAAGTGACACTCTGTTTGCAACAAATGTTTTAAATCTCAGATTTTCACTCGCGATGTACTTAACACTGTAGTACTGTCACACCAAAACACAGATTCTTCAAGCTGCATGTGCAGCTCCTTTCTCATGAGTCAATCCATTTTTACAGCAACAGCAGCCGCTGTTAGCTCCAGCCTCGGAATTGTTGTTTGTTTCAAAGTTGCCACTCTGGACTAGCCGATGATGAATGAACAGTGAACTTCTCCGTCTTTATTTTTCATGCGAAGGTAAGTAACGACTCCATAACCTTTCTCACTCACATCTGCAAAATGATGCAACTGTGCAAATGTGATGGTTCCAAAACCAGCCGGTTTCAGACACCTATCCGCAGTAAAACCATGGAGCCTTGTAAGGTCAGATAGCCACATCAAAGTCTTTTGACCTAGTTCAGCAGGGATGTCTTCATCCCAGGAGACTTTCCTGCCACACAGCTCTTGCAAGATTATCTTTGCTGGAAGGATGACAGGTGACAGAAATCCTAAAGGATTGTATATTGCACTTACAAATGAGAGGATACCTCGTCTTGTCTGTGGTGTTGGTTTTGCATTTATCCTGACCTTAAATACATCTGACTCAGTACACCAGTTTACTCCTAGTACTCTCTCCTCAGGTAATGCATCATGGCTGAGGTAATGCATCATGGCTGAAGTCTTTAACCTTTTTAGCCTTTTCTGTTGCAGGAATGGAGGCAAGAACAACTCTTCTGTTGCTCATCCACTTTGTTAAATTAAATCCTCCACTCTCACACAGTGTTATTAAGTCCCTGACCATAGCACATGCTTGGGTTTCATCTGACACTGACAACAGACAGTCGTCTACATAAAAACTGTTCAACACTGCTTCAACTGCAGCGGGAGCCATTTTGTCCTTAGCATCTTCAGCCATCTTCCTCAGTGCAAAGTTTGCACAGCTGGGGGAGGATGTGACCCCAAACAAGTGGACTACCATTTTGTATTGTTGCAGAGGTTCATTCAAATTTCCCTCCTGCCACCAGAGGAACGCCAGGAGGTCACTATCCTCAGGTGGTACTCATACTTGGTGATACATAGCTTCTATGTCTGACATTAAGGCTACATGGTCTTGTCTGAATCATGTTAAAACCCCGATTAGTGAGTTAGTTAAATCTGGACCCTGTAAAAGCTCTCCATTTAGTGACTTGCCTTGATATGATGCTGCACAGTCAAAAACTCCACAGAGCGTTCCCTTTTGAAGGTGATAAACCCCATGATGAGGTATTTACCAGACCCTGTCATTTTCAGACTGGGACTCTTCATTTGGTGCCGGAACAGCATAGCCTTTACTCAGCAGGTCAAACATGAAGCTTTGATATTCTCTGTGAAACTCTTTATTTTTGACAAGTTTTCTTTTCAAGTTTTCTGCTCTCTGCACAACACACTGCGGTGCCTACACTGCGGTGGTTAGGCATCATGACATCTCTGTTTTTTAGGGGAAGTCCTACGCTATAGTGACCATCAACCATCTTTGCTGTTTCATTAACACAGTCCATAAACTGAATGTCTTCTCTTGACATTTCCTGTTTTTCCTCACTGGCCTTCTCAGGGAAATCATGATTAAACTGTTGCACCAACAGGTTCTCCACACTAGTAATAGAAATGCCACGCACAGAAACACTTGGAACATTTTCAGATGGAGTGTTGTAATCAACTCCCCTGAGAGGACTGTTGATGACCCAGCCCAGGATTGCTCGAACTCCATATGGACCGTTATCCTCACTGTGAATGACTTCCCATGGTTCCATAGCCTTGCACACATCACATCCTATTGAAAGTCCAATGTCTGCATCTATGTGTGGGAGCGCGAGGTAATATCGGAAATGTCGCTGTCACTATCAGCTTTGTCATGAATGATATGATCAAATGCTCTCATGAATGCCTTGAACTCAAGGAGATTACCACTGAAAAGAGAAACATCACTCTGGGGCAAATGTGACAGTCTTTGCTGTTTGACTAACATCTCAGCGATATCATTTTGTTTCAACATTACTTTACACAAATTTAATGGACTTCTGTTAACCCTCTAAGGGCTAGGGTTTTAAAGTCCGCCTGTCACTACCTTGACATTTTGGCTTCTAAAATGGTCATCCTTTATAGTAGAAGGAAGTGCTTTATATTCTGGGATTCTGCAGACCCTCAGCTACATGGAGGATGTATTGAAAAAAATTTTTTTGAGACAATTACATGAGTAATAATGTGAAATGGTCAGAAAAATTTAAAATCGCAAGTGCACATACTTTGGTTATAAATTGAAATAAAATAGTAAAATATAATAGGTAGCTTGTTTTACATTACATTTGGATACCCACAGGGGTTCAGAATAAGTACAAGTTGAATGGTTTTGAATTTATAAAATAATAAAATGAACCTGGCATTTTTTTTTTACTCTTGTCCACATCCATTTTTTTCTCAAACATTCTGAAAATCATTGAAAATGCTCATAAGGGGTCATTGAACTTATTCTGTCATATTGTACTTCAAAAAGCCACCAGTAGATGGCAGTCCCTTCTTTTTTAGAACTCAGGATTCTTTTTTTTTATGGGGTGTCTTGAATAGTGGGTGCCTTTATTTCCTTTGGAATTCCCTACATGTGCCATATCTGGAAGAGGTGGAGATTAGAACAGGGATGTGTCCAGTCTTCCTTTGGATGGTTATATTCACAGTGACACTCTACACAACACAGCATAGGCGCACATTTGACCACTGGCTACCGTACCGTTATATCAAGTTATCATATATACCTAGTACTTCCACTAAAACAATGCAAAATAATAATAAACATTATCATAGAATAGCATTTAGGCTACACTTACCCTATTTTACAAATAGGTCGATTCCGTCCTGATACTTTTCATCGTCTGAATGTTCAGACCCATTTTCACTATCCTCGCTCTCCATAATCATTTATTCCACTTCTTTCGCCGTTTGGCCATTTCTTTTTTCTCAAAACAATTGCTTGTAGCAACTGAATGCGTCATCAATACAATCCAGGTGCATAATGACTTTATTGGGAGCATGGTAAGTGCGACACACGCCTCTCCCCCTGGCGCGCTCGCTCACTCTTTCTCTCTCTTTTGGGGAGGGGTTGACATGGATAGACTTCGCATTGGATTGGTTTATGTATTGTAGGCTTCTAAACAACAGAAAAATATCAAGTATAATTAGTTAGGGCTGCTGCTGAAATCCTGAAGGACTATAGGTGATCAATATTTGTGATCACGATTGCGGGGCTTCTGGTTTACAAAAGTACACAAATGAGACGTTGTTATTTGCAGCGGAATGTAGTTGTTCCCGTAGAAAAGAAATGAAGCCTCTTACTTCTACAGTTCTGGAGCAATAAATGAAAATGTGTGACCGGGACGCCTCAAATAGAGGTTTGTGATCGCGACTGTTGTTGCTTCTGGTTGACGAAATTACACAAATGAGATGTTGTTATTTGC
Source organism: Esox masquinongy (assembly GCA_016801175.1). Taxonomy (NCBI): domain Eukaryota; kingdom Metazoa; phylum Chordata; class Actinopteri; order Esociformes; family Esocidae; genus Esox; species Esox masquinongy. The sequence goes on from JACXGI010006495.1 coordinate 38,723, forward strand.
AGAAAAATAACCCGATTAACGTGGAAGAAGAATGAAGCCTCTAACTTCTACGGTTCTGGAGCAATAAATAAAAATGTGTGACCTGGACGCCTCAAATAGAGGTTTTGTGATCGCGATTGTGGGGCTTCTGGTTGACTTAAGTACACAAATGAGACGTTGTTATTTGCAGAAAAATAACACTATTAACGTGGAAGAAGAATGAAGCATCTAACTTCTACGGTTACGGAGCAGTGAATAAAAATGTTTTTAATTTTTAACCCATACACCTTACACCTGTCAGAGCTCTCTCTTCATCAGAATGATCACAGGGATGTTGCTGATTATTGTTGTCACTGCATGTGCGACAAAGAGAAAAGCTTCCCATTAGGCCCATGGGTTGGTAACACTGGAAAAAACAAACCCCGAGGAGGGTAAACTGTTGCCTTAATCAGACCGAAATAGTTTTGGGGCAAGTCAAAGTCACTATGAATGATTTCAGGATGGCCCAGAGGAAAGTGGTATTTGCTCAAGACATGAGGATAAAGGGATGTAAAGTCACTGTACTCTATTGTTTCATCCTCTTGGGCTAAATGCCTTAAAGTCAAAGCATTGGTGCGACCACCAAATAATGCGTCTCTGGGTTCCAGGGGTTCTGGCATACCAAAATTATCCATAAAAGGTTGAACCTGAGAGTCTGACCTTTTCAAGTGAGCCCACTTGTGCTCCCACAAAACCACCACTTTCAGACCATAATCAACCTGTAAGGATTTCTGTTTGTCTTGGAACTCTAGATACATGTCACCAAAGCTTTTTTGGATTAAAGCACACATTTCCTGTGGCATAAAGAGGATGTACATCCGTGAAAGAAACATCCGTTGTACTCAAAAGCTGTCTCAACACCGTCGATGACTGCATAACCGTCTACATGATAAGGTCCAAACTTTTTTTCACCCCCCTTCAAGGCATGCTGAATAAAGATGTTTTTTGTCTCAGCCAGGTACTCCAACCATTGGATGGAACCACTAGAATATGATTTGTACTGCCTTCTATAGTTATCAGGTGAGAGAATGGCTATAGATTCCTCGGTCAAAAAATTAGTACAATAGGTTTTCAAGCAAGCCGATGCAATAGTTATACAACTCAAGGGATCAACGCCTGCGTCACTGATTACTTCCTCTCTGAACTTGAGACAAACTTCACGCAAGATAGCCACATCATTGTCACTATACATTTCCAACTTTTTATGAAAATCAAAGGTCTCATGACGGACTGTCTCATAACCATGTCATAAACTTCTCTCTCTCTTTGACTGTCATTTGATCAGCTCCATACATTTCAGGACCGGGGTAAGGACCTATGTAATTGAGATTCTCCTCAGAGCTGAAAAAATGCGGAAACCAACCTTTAACAGCTGTTTCAAAACCGAGAGCATCGGGAGAGTTTCATAGGAAGAAAGTTAAGACTGTCAATATATCGTTGATCAAATGCATGATCGATAAAACAAAACACCTTGCTTCCTTGTGTTATAAGGGTGGGAGATACGCCTTGCACATCCAAGGGGTTTTAAAAGAAGGTAGGAGTCATAACCTCTTGAATTATGAGCTATGAAAGTGTACTTTCTATATTTGTTTTTACGAAAGTGCTTTAAAAAGAGCATGGCACAATTCTGTCCCTTAGCCGTCCACTTTTTACCCTGGAAGGTCATGCTAGACACAAATATATGTGTAAACCTGTTGAGTCATTCTGTCGGTTTTCAAAGTCATAAAAGACCATTTTTTCTGATGACTTCTCTTCATTCAAAGATTGAATATAACATTTGTGGACCTTTTCAAATACACCAACGTCATCCAAAAGCCCTTTACATACTGGACAACGTTTTCTGCTACATTTGTGTGGTTCAGGGTTATTAATTTTTAGATTATAATTGACATGGCATAAGGGACATCTCTTACTGATGTCACACCAGCTGGCAAAATTACATACCCCCGGATGCCATAAAGCCAACTTGTGTTTTTCATAACAGTAAGCTGAACGACATGTACGGTTACAGTCATAACACTTTGTGAGCTGCAGGGGCTGATATGGGCAGTCCGCATCAATGCATACTGAACAGTTATAATGACAGGAGTGCCCTCCTAATCGTGTAAAGCCGGTATGACATGACCGGCAGATGTAGGGAGCACACAAGAATGCCTTAATGTTGTTAATACCATAATAATGATTGTCTTGTACAAACAAATATAGCTTTTGTGGATGAGGCTGTAACTTGTTTTGGAATTTCAAGTTGGCCGAATCATACCTACTGTCATGTCCTGGCTATGCCCCTAGCCATCTCTGCGCTGGGCTGGAGCCATAGTTAGGACAGGACAGCAGGTGGTGCCTCTAGGCACCTCTATTCATTTTGGTCTCCCCAACTGGAGGCAGGTGTAGATTATTGCCTCCAATTGGGGATCCTACTTATGTTCATGTTTGGTCACACCCGGTGTGGTTCATTTTGGTTTTTATGTCTGTACATACTGGCTTCAAGGATCCGCCGTACCGGTTCTTACCATCAGTGGCAGAGCCCCCGGCCAGCTTGGAGCAGCCAACGCCTTGCGATCCCGCCGAGGACTGGCCACCGCCACTCAAACCCGCCGGGGACTGGCCGCCGCCACCAGAGCCCACCGACAACTGGCCGCCGTCTCGACCCGCAGCGCCCTCTCCTGCCCAGGAGCCGCCACCTGAGCCCGCGGCGCCCTCTCCAGTCCCGGCCGCAGCGGCGCCCTCTCCAGTCCCGGCCGCAGCGACGCCCTCTCCTGTCCCGGCCGCTCCGCCGCCCTCTCCAGTCCCGGCCTCTCCGCCGCCCTCTCCAGTCCCGGCAGCTCCGCCTCCCCTGCCTTTGCCGGCGGCTCCGCCTCCCCTGCCTTTGCCGGCGGCTCCGTCTCCCCTCCCTGTTCCGGCGGCTCCGCCTCCCCGGCCTGTCCCGGCTGCTCCGGGTGCTGAGCCTCCGCCGGTCCGGGTGTCGTCGTCCCGCCCACCCCTCCTGGGTTACTCCCGGTCTTGCGGTCAGGAGCCCACGCCTTGGGGGGG